>NJDC01007315.1:12769-42007 GCA_002245475.1 Calephelis virginiensis
GTAGAGGCGCTGTAAGCGCTTTGTTTGTGTCAAGATGGCGGCTCTTGTAAGCGAAGACGTATTTTATCAAAACAAAAAAGCGAATAATTCGTTATTAAACGTGGAAGAAAGTGATAATAAAAACGTGTTTGATGAAACATTATTAGAGTATTATGCAAGTCATGCAAGTTCCGAGAAAAATGTGAAGAAAAAACCGTGGAGTGCGGAACGTATTTCACAAGTTAGTAATATTTTACATTATATTACATTTTTATGCACTTCATTGAATTAAATAACGTATTTTATCAAAATAAATGTCAATTTATCTGATATTATACTGATTGTCAAATGTCTGATAGGTACTTACCCAAAATAATTTTAATTTCTTTTTTAAGTTATAAAACAAATAAAGGAGAGTAGGGTAACCACGAAAAAGAAGTCTATGGACTACTACTGGTTATCAAAATATGATATTATGGAAACTGTCGAAGAGGAATACCTCATATTCAAGGAAAAAAATGCCGATGATTCTACGATTCGTATAATTCCGATGGAGACTTACTTTGAAATATTGAAGCAAGTTCACAAAAGTGTTGGACATGGTGGTCGACTCAAAATGATTTAACACATCAAAAACACGCTCTGCATTCCAAAGAAATCTATTGAGATATTTATTGGTCTATGCTCCGTTTGTGGAACAAAACGTGCAGTGCCAAAAAAAGGTATAGTAATACAGCCGATAATTTCAAAAGATTTGAATACACGAGGGCAGATTGATTTGATTGACTTACAGTCTGCTCCGGATGGAGAATTCAAATGGCTGATGAATTACCAAGACCATGCCACAAAATTTTTACACCTGAGGCCACTAAAATCAAAAAAGCTTCGGAAGTAGCCTTGGAACTTCTGAAAATATTTTTAGAATTTGGTGCTCCATTTATATTACAAAGTGACAATGGAAGAAAGTTCACCGCGCATGTAATAGAAGAATTAGTGAGGATGTGGCCTGAATGCAAAATCATTCATGGTAGTCCTCGCCGTCCTCAGACACAAGGTAGCGTGGAAAGGTCCAACCAGGATGTCGAAAATATGTTGCGGTGTTGGATGCAGGATAATAAGAGTACTAACTGGTCCATTGGATGTTACTTTATCCGATACTATAAAAACTCCTACCATCACCGCATAATCGGCAGATCCCCTTACATTCGCATCGCATTATTTGGTTCTGATGCGAAAACTATTTTAAAAGGATGTAATATTCCGGAAAGTATTATTGCATCATTAAACACGGAGGTAGAATTGGAACAAATGCAACAGAAAGAGGTTTCTGTAGCTATGAATAACCAGTTACTTAATATAACACAAGTAGACTATAATATAAAAATCTATTTGTGAGAATAAAGAGCTTATCACTGTAGCACCGCCAGATGAAGGGAAAGTGAACGTATTGGATACTGATGGAGGTATAAATTTGTCTTTGAAGCAAATTGATATTTTTAATGTCGAAGTATTGACTGTAGAAAATATTGAATCAGAATCAACTGATGATCAAGTGTGTCTAGTCTGCGGCAAGGAGACATCCGCAGCTCATTACTGTAGTACCTGTGCTAAACTAGTACATGTCATTTGTGGTGCTTCTCTTGGAGAAGAAGGTTTTGGATCTCAAGTTCAGTGTTTTTTTTTTGTCAAAATGAGAAATTAATTGAAAGTGAAAGAAATCGGGTTCATAGAGAAGTCAAGCGCGCCGCGGAGAAAATGATAGATAATACCACCAAGAAACTTCCTATATTAGAAATTGGTAATGCCGTGTTTCTGAATGTACCAAAAATAGACCGTCGGCCTCTCGATACTAAAAATATTGTAGGAAAAGTAGTCGATTTTAGAAACGGAGTTTACAAAATTGGAACTAAGTCAGGGACAATCAAAAATTGGTTTTGTCGACAGGACCTACAATTATCTTCTAAAGATTACAACGAAATAATATCAGAATCGCCAATATCGTTGCGGGAAGCCGTAAATAACCAATATTTATTTGGAGGCCAAGGATAACAAAAATGCTTATGCAAGCCTGCAAAAAACCAATGCCGTACAAAAATATGCGCATGTTTTAAAAATAAAACACTGTACTTCAATGTGCCACCAAATGTGTGTGGTTTTTTGGTTATATTTTTTGGGTTAGTATCAGTTGGTAGGTAGGACCAGTTGCGATTTAGACCAGTTGCGTTTTATACTAGTTGCTACTTAGACTAATTGCTACTTACATCATTTGCGTTTTAGACCAACAGATACTAACCCTCTTTTTTATTTTTTATTGTTCACGTGACTTTTATAATGCTTGTACTAAAATACTTGCATTTTCACTAAATGTTCCTTTTTAAATAGTATTTTCAGGTATTATAACGCATCAAATACCTCCATGACATGTACGTGAAAAGTGATATAATGTGCCATTATAGATTAAAAAGAAAGTACGTTGTGTGTTATTGCTCTTATAATCTTATTTTTCAAAGTTCCTATAAGTATTGCGTTTTCGTCGAAGCAGAACAGGGTGGAATAAGGCTAGATATTATTTTTAGTCATTAAACATTATTAACTATTGATACTGAACTAGTGATGTGCCAAAGCTCTTACTTTTTTTTCTATTATTTTACTTCGGTCCCTTTTTGTTCAACATTGGTTAATGTTATGTGAATAGGTCACATAACATTTTGTATACGTAATATAATAGTTACCTATTAGTAAGTATACGATTAAGACTCATGTAAAGAAACTTTCCTACCAAAAACTTGTGATACTTTATTGTGCGCCAAAGATGTCACGTGTGGTTCAACGCTTGTGTGCGCGTTCGTCCATGTGCCTTTTTAGATTAAGTCAGTTTGTTAAACTTATTTTAATTTTTTTTAAATTCAATTCAAACAACCAAACTACTTATTTTAAATTCAAAAAACCAAACAACCAAAAATAAATAAGTACGTAACAAACTTGTTCTGGGTTTTCATTAAATATTTTACGGTTAACCCATTTTCACGATATGGTCAAACGTGGGTGACCAAATCGCTAAACGTTTATCGTTTAATGATTTGGTTACCATTAGTAGGCCACTTCATGAAACGTGAACACTTCACGAAATGCTCAACCATTTCATGAAATGATCAATTTGGCGATTTGGCCACGACATATCCAAGAACCATCTCGATCACGTCAGCTTTAAAAAAATCGTTAAAAACTCGATCCATCCGTTCAAAAGCTGTGATCCCACATTAAACACTAAACACACACGCACACGCCAAACTTATAACACCTCTAGATTCCATTGGGGGTTAAAAAAAATAGAATCGTACTCGTCGGCAATTGGTTGATTTCCATTGTATACACTCTTAGTAAACTTTTAAAAATTATACATTTTCTATTTATTTTTGTTGCCCGTTCCGGGGCATTTATATATGTAATATGTATTTTGAAAAAGTAGAAGAGGTTACTTTGAAAAAGTGTATAAAAAATGTATCCCAAGCCACAGTATATATTACATATATGTCTATACGTGTGAATCGTATGTACCAATGTAGGAAATCATACTCTAAATAGACCTTTAGCTCAGGTGCTGCTGGTGGTTTATATAACATCGTAAGAACAACGTTTTATAACAACACCGAATGTTACAGGTTTGAACGCAAAGCGTTTCTTTATTATCAATTTTTGTCTCCGTTACATCTAGGGGTTTCGTCTAGATTGCCTAGATCAGCCTTTCCCAAAGTGTGCGATAACGCCCCCTTGTGGGCGCTGGAAGCCTAGAGGGGGGCGGTATAAATCTTGAAAAAAATGTTTTTTTTTTAAACTAGGCGCAACAAATATGTTATTGAGGTTATTGACAAGAAAAAAACGAGGGGGGGGGGAGCTACAAAACAACTGATTTTCAAAGTGGGCGTTACATGAAATAAGTTTGGGAACCTCTGGCCTAGATATTTCGTATCATAATCAGTATCGAACAAGAATCAAATGTCTCGAAAAAACTGTTTTTAATGGTGTTATGCCAGCATACAAAAACGTGGATTCCCTGATGGTAAGAGATGACTGCAGCTTATACACAAGATAGATGTTGCAGATGTCACTTTTTTTATGTTATAGGAAGGCACACAAGCAGACGGATTTCCTGATGGTAAGAAATTCACGCCGCCTAGAGACACCAAAGATGGTAATGGTGCAATGTCAACCTGAGGGCAGGATGTTAGGCCTCGATCAAAAGTAAGTTTACCGGCTGCCTTACTCTCCGATCCGGAACATGTCATGACGTTATGGCGGCAGGAATGGGTAAGGCGGTGGTACCAATCCGGGCGAGTCGCTGCGAAACTATACCACCTAGTCAGATGTCACGTTGTTACTGACGGTAAGCCTGTGCTCGCCTCTTACGAGCTGCCTGGCAGGAAGGCAGATGGTCTATTCTGCAAAGGAGCCCGGAACAACACGGGGTTCATAAAAATGAGCATTTTTCTACTATACTCTACTTCTACTGTACTTTATTTTATGTTTTCCAACTCATGAACTCCTAATACGAAAGCGCGACTATCGCTATTTTTATGTAACCTAGCTTCATAAAATTGAGCATTTTTCTACTTTACTTACGTATTTTATTTTAGCTTACTTCATTTTATTTTATTTTATTAATGTATTTTATCTATTTTTAAAATAGCGTATCTGATTTGAGGGTACGTAGTAACGGAAGTTTAGCTGTTTAACTGTAAATTTAGCATTGTGTTAACCTACTCAGATGTCACGGTGTTAGTGATGATAAGCCTATGCTCGCCTTTTACGAGCTGCATGGCAAGAAAGGCATATGGTCTGTTCTGCAAAGAAGCCCGGACCAACACGGGGAAAAAAGGCCGGGATGGAAGGCCTATTGTGCAAGTCTACTGGCTACCCTCCAAAACCAAAGTCTGGCAAGTCTCCGGACCGGGACATGACATTGTCATTATGGCGGCAGGAATTGGAAAGGCGGTGGAAGTCTACCCGGGCATATTGCTGCACAGCGCAGCAGCTTTGGTCGCCTCTTACGAGCTGCCAGACAGGACGGCAGATGGTCTATTTTACAGAAGACCTAGACCAACAAGGGAAAAAGATTCATCCCTTATTATTGTCCTCAGGAGTCGATTTTCGAGAAAAATGTCTTTGTTTAGCAATGGCCTTCACAGTTTAGGAGTACATAGAGGACCCGGATTAACATTCTGTACAAAGTCCATCGTCAAGTAGATTATATGGCAAAATAAAAAAAATAGTTAGGCATATTAATTCAAGTATGTATAAAAGTATTATTCAATTCAATTCGTCATCTTTATTTCGTAGGTACAACATTCGTTAAACTTGAAATATGTCAACAGTTAAAATTTTGGACAAGCACATACGGTAGCTGAAACACTATTACAGCCTTTAAAAACACACCTTTCAAAAAAATCACATAACAAATACATAAACAAATCCTGTCTCAACAGCATCCTAATGTATGACAATAATATACACAAAACATGAGGGTAGTTAAAAATAATAATAGGTGAGTTAGACCAGGTTATGGTTTTTCCCAATGGTTTATAATAAGTGATCTCATAATTTATGAGAAAATTCGATTTTTGTAACAATTTTAAAATTTAATTGTTTTGTTAATCGGTTCTATAGTCTAGTGGGCCACTGTGAGACTTGATGATGTTCTTGATGTCCCGAGTTCGACCCCCGGGTAAGGCAACAAAAAAATTAGAAAATGTATATTTTCAATTTCCTAATGTATTTATAACGTTGCCGGGGATTCGATGTGTGCGCGGTTAGCGATAGACTTGCCCACTAACACATTGCGGGACTTAGTATCTTTGGTAGTCATGTGTTCCCTGGTTTTGCGTCTGCCTATATTTATGGGGATATAGGCGTGAAGATACTTTTTAGTTATAAAAAATCGGGTTTTTTTGACCCCACTATGATCTCATATTCCCGACCTTCTAAAATTGTTATCGAGATGTTTTAGTTTTTCATCTGCGTTTTGAGAGTGAGTTTTTGAAATAATTTACTTTTGCACTCGCATTTGCGACAAAAATGTATTGAGCTATTGTCAGCGCCTCTAGCGGATAATTGAAACGACTAAACAAGTCTAATGCGGCTTTAAACACTGGCTACTTCAGTTAAATCTGTGAAACTAGTCTACTTCTATTCTTAAGTAAATACCTGGCAAGTTCTGCCCAACAGTAGTTCGTGCTGGTTGTCACTAGCTTCTGGCTTGGTGAGCAGTTCTGGCACCAGACACAGCGTCATTTCCAACGCTCGTGCCAGACCGTGGTATAAGTCGAAACATGTGGCGCATAATTTGATTTGTCGAGGCTCTAGCTGGGAGTCCACACCTACCCTGTCCATCTGTAAATGTAGCACATATTTGTTACAGAACTCTTTGACTAATGATCAACATTATTTTTTCTTTCTTTCTTTAAACATTCGTATGTGATTCTCGGTGTGAGGTTTGGCATTCGATACTCTCTGCCTATCCCTTAAGGGACTTGGCGTGAAGTTATGTATGTATACAGCCTTGTAATAATACGTCTACAATGGTTTTCAATTAACAATCGTGGTACAATTCTGTTGTGCACTAACTAAACTTGTTTTAGGTGTACATACTATATTTTCCCAATAAAACAAAAAGAAAATGTATCGAACATTACAGATATGGCACTAACTGATCTCATATTTCAACGTTTTTCGAGGAATAGATTTAAATTCAGTAGATAAATCGTGGACAAACTAATCTGACGGCACTAAATGTATTTCGTCTTTTTGTTTTCAATCGGTGAAATAAGATACCTATAACTTAAAATAAGTTTAGTGAATGCAACAAAAATTATGTCTAGCAGACAGTAAACATCGGAAAAATAATTTATTGGAAGTAAAAAAATATGATACACAAAACATAAAATATTCCATCAAAAAAATCGCCCGCCTGAGGAAACAGAAATGCATTGATGATACAGATAGTCTAAAATTTTAAATGATACTAAAATTGTTCGGGCAAGACGTGGTAATTGTCGTGCACCCGCTAAACTAATTTTGAGCTATCGCTTTTTCTTTCAATGTAAGCAATAGAAAGAGACAAAACACGTTTAGTCTTGACAGATTAGTTAATACAGACTTTTCGACAGATTTGTTATCTATTGATTGATGATATGAATAAATATTCCATCTCTTTTCCTTCTGTTTCATTGAAAAAAATATAACATCCACTTAAATTTATTGTACAGTTGTTAAGTAATTAGTTGGCGGACAGCAGAATTACCGTCAACGTTAGGAGAGGCTTGAGTACTTCAGTAAAAGTTGGAGGGTCAACTCCTGTTTTTTTATGTATTTGAATCGATTTCTCCGACATTTGTGAACCAATGTCATTATTTTTATTATAAAGAGCTTACCTACTTTCTATGTGGCTACCGATGATGGATCTAATAATGGAATCCCAGTGAAGTCGAGGAAAATTTTCAATTTCAGTATATTCATAAATGATATAATTATAAAAATCAAAGTCGGTTTTTGCAAATGCAGTAAAACTGTTTAAATACATTTTTAATCATAATTGTGGCCCTCTTTCTGATTATGACTGTTTAATGCTATAGATTGATAAATCAGGCTTAACGCCAACGTCCGCCCTTTCTATTTACCTCTTGCATCATAGTGAAGAACTCCGAGAACGACCAGTTCAGTTGGCTAAGGAGCGAGTTGAGGTACAGCGAAGCTTCCTTTGGGTGTGCGGTGATGAAGCTTTTGATACGGTTTTGTATCACCTCGGATGGACAGGGACCTTAAAAGCGACGAATTGGTAGAATTCTGCAGATTATAGGACTTACCTATTCCTGCCACCATATCATCAGGGGTTTCCACTCAATAAAACAACCCTACTCACCAAATTTTATGGCTGTAACTGGAACAGTTTTTGCTCGCGATTATGTATCAGTCAGTCAGGGCATGTTATTTTATAAGTATAAATTAGTCTTTCTTTATTAATAATGTGGTGCATGACCATCTTATTAATAATCAAAGACTAAATTAACGGTTTTTTAGTTGATATTATATTTTGTGTCACAGTATAATGAAGACTATAATAACAGATTGAACCTAGGAGTACTTTAGTCTATGTTTATTAATGAGAAAGCTGGTGCTCGTCACATCAATGCCAGCCCCGTCAGGAATCGAACCCAAACCTAAAGTTGGTCAGTGGCATTTGAGTTAGTCTTTGTTTTTAAATTCGTGTATTTTGTGAACGCCAATGTGTTTGTCGCCTGTTAAAAAATGTTCCTGGCTTTCTTTAACTGTGGCATAAATGCTCCATACACCTTGGCAGTATTTACGTATGTGAAGGAAGCCAGACAGGTTTGTCAGGATCGTGAGGTCTGGCACTCGATACTCTCTACCTACCCCGTAAGGGACTTGGCCTGAAGATATTTATGTATGTATGTGTAAAACATCAAAAACAAAAATAAAAAATCAAATGTCAGACAAATAAAATAAAATATCCGACAATTTAAAAATTACCGAAACATTGGCTCATTAGTCCAGCATCCACCTTTGCTCCTAAGTTATTCACTGTCGGTTCTCTGTCCCCATATCTGTTCAATTAAAAATTATAACAATTATTTTTTATCACTATGTATGCTTAAATCTTTAAAAATACGCATCGGATTTTGATGCGGTTTTTCAATCAAGTGACTGAAGAGAAAATTTTTATATGTATAATTTGTACCCGTGCAAAGCCGTTATTAATAATATTTACTACACTGGTAACGAATAGAGATTTTTTTTTGATTAAAGGAAATTTCACAAATTAAATAGCGATACCTCTTTCTTAGTAACTAGCTTTGCCGGCGAACTTCGCACCGCCCACCCAGCGCCATTTATGATTTTTTCAAATGTGTTAAAAGCCACGCATAGACGTTTTAATTGATACATATCTACATGCTGATATTCCGTTCGTCAAACATCTTTGTCCAATTTTGATGTCAACAACTTTATGAAATTTCTTTGTCAGACGCCAGTTTCACTCGTCTAATATCTTTATCCAAGATTTCACAATTTTCTTAATTTCTTTATAATTTCCAGGAAATTATAAAGAAATTAAGAAAATTGTGATTGAAATGTCAACATTTTTGGGAATCTCTTCAAGTTGGAAAATCTTTAGTCAAATTTAAATGCTGCTAGAAAATTGAATGAAATAATCCAATTTATTTTATCAAATGTACATCGAACAAAGATGTTTTTTTAAGTGGAATTCCAACATTAGTACTAAGGTCAGAGTTGGGAAGTCCAGCATACTTTATGACAAGTTAAAATTATTTTAGTAATTTATCTTCATACTTAATTCAGTATCAGTCAATATAATACAAAGTATAGACAGGAATATCAATAGGTAATGTTGGTTACATCAAAAAAATAAACAAACAACAACACAGCAACAACTAACAACAAAACAAAATAAACAACCCAGATTTTTAAAACACGTGACGTAGACGGACTTTTGTCGCAACTCTAGGCAAGTTCATATAGTACCATTACACTGGCCTACACTTATTTTGGTGCTTAAGATTTTATATCTGATTCTAGGTATATTTGGTGAGCTAATACGAGACATCTAGTCACTTTTTTCCTATCAGCTCTAGTTAATAAAATCAATTATAGTGTATATCGGTTGTTATTTGAATACTTAGCCTAACGACTTGTAAACACCTGCACGTGCGCCGAGCCCTAGAAATACGACCGCACTGTAGGCGATAAGGCTACAGTGATGGTTAACCCTACCCTCAAGTTACAATTAAACAGACTGACTACCGACATTAAAGACGATCTGCTTAACCTAGCTACTGATAGCTGTGATAAGCGAATCGAGGAGGCTGACGACGACTGGTCGTCGTTAAACTGGCTATGTCGTCAGCTTACCAAATCCCCTCAACCCACTAAACCCCTTCGTCACTCAGACGGGACCCCTCGCTACCGCGCACAAGAACGCGCTGAGATCTTTGCTGAGCGCCTAAAACGCCAATTCCAACCTAACCCGGTTGTGGATGGTGACCATGCTGCAGCAGTAGCAGCCTATGTTGCTGACCACCTAGCACAACCGCTGACGCCTGGTGAGGATCCCATAGTCTTCTCGCCTAACTCTGTTCGATGAGAGATTATGAAATCCAAACCAAACAAGGCCCCTGGTGCTAATGCCATTACGAACAAGGTCCTGCGTCACTTGCCGCACCGCTCGGTAGCGGCACTGACGCGCTTGTTCAATGGGATCATGCACACTGGAGAATTTCCAGCGGCCTGGAAAACGGGCCACGTCATCATGCTGCCCAAACAAGGTAAGAATGTCTTGGACCCCGCCAGCTACAGGCCTATAACCCTACTGCCGGCGATGTCTTAGATATTCGAAAAACTCCTGCTGCAGCATTTGCACCAGCATTTCCGACCCCGCCCGGAGCAATTCGAGTTCAGAGCTGAACACAGCACCACCCTTCAGCTGTCTAGGGTCATGCATATTTTGACTGCGGCGCTGAATAAGCGCGAGCAGTCCGTTGCGGTTCTCCTGGACATGGAAAAGGCGTTCGACCGTGTTTGGCACGAGGGGCTCCTGTACAAGATGGCCAAAACCACACCCCTCTTAGAATCTTGAAGGTGTTAGCCTCCTTCCTCAAGGACCGCCGATTTCGAGTGGTGGTGGAAGAAGCTCTCTCCATCGAGCGTACCATCACTGCCGGTGTACCCCAAGGTAGCTGTCTGTCTCCTGCGCTTTATTCACAGTACACCGATGACAGTCCCGTGGGGGTGGGCTGCGCGCTGGCATTGTATGCCGACGACGCGGCCTACCTTTCCGTGTCGATGTCACCGAAACACGCGGCCGGCAAGGCTCAGGCCAGTCTGGATCTACTTCCAGACTGGCTCGGGAAATGGCGGCTGACGGTGAATGTGAATATGTGCCCTAACACCTAGGCGAAGTAAAGGCCTACCGCTGCTCAAACTCGGCGGTCAAGAGATTAAGTGGTCCCGTAAGGTTAAATACCTCGGGGTCACCATAGACACCGGATTGACTTTGAGAGCCCACGTTGGGGAGGCGATAGGGAAAGCGCGCGCAGCGATGTCTGCTCTGCGCCCTGTGCTCTCCTCACGACTCCCTCTGAAGACGAAGCTGGGGCTGAACAAGACGTACGTCAGATCCATACTGACGTACGCTCCCCAGCATGGTACAACGTCATCTCCAGTACCCAAAAGAAGAACCTGCAGTGCTTCGACAACGCCTGCATCAGAAGATTAACCAACGCACCGAGGTACGGTACGTCCTCCAGAGGGACTTGCGAATGGAGAGCATTGAAGCCTTCATCACTCACTTAAAGAACGCCATTTTCGAGCGCGCCGAGCAATCGGCACACTCGCACATAGCAGACATCGCTCCCTGGCATGCGCGTCCCCCGGACGCGAAGCCATACCCGCGCGATCTCCCGCGCACCTGGCGTGGACACAACACCCCCCTCCCCCCATTCCACCGCTCTCACTAAGTCGTCACCCACGTTCGCTGATCGCTCCTGCTGGGCTTCCCCCCACGGGGTTCCACCTGGTAGGGCTGATCGCACGGAGTGACGTGAAGATCAAGAGTGGTGCTAAGGGGAAGGCAAAACCACCGGACTAGACCCAGGGATGAAATTCCCCACCCATTGACATGGCTGTGGTTACAGCCAGCGGAAGACACCAAGGACAAGGGGCTTACGCTCCCGCACCTTTTCCCTGCCTCCTTACGGGGGTAAGGCGACAGTTTACGAGAGGGCGATAAGGCATTTACGATTCACACGCCGATCGCCGCACAGTACGGACCTCTCTGGAACGTCGCTACGCTGCCCGTTAAATAAACGGGGTTGAAAAGCGCTTATGAAGTTTTTTTTTGAGAAGACCCAAAATGAGTCATCACTCAAACGACAATTATAACGTCAATACCTAACGCTGACGTCACACTTTTTTTATACATTACGAACGTTCTTTCTCCGTCATATAGTATGCACAACATTAGCGAATTATATTATTTACTAACCGCATTTGTAACAAAATATATCAAGAGCAAACCCTCTGCATCATAGTGTAGACTGTAAGCAGCATACCGTTCAATGGCCACAAAATTCAATATAACTGATTTCTGAACGATAAAACGTACCCATACCTGTAGTATATACTTCTGTTAAACGAAGTAGCATCTAAACATACAAATAGATGACGCTATTTCATCACAACTTGAGATTTGTGTTTTGACAGGCGAAATTCGTTAAGTGGCGGTTGAATTTTAATTTTAAAAAAATGACAAAAAAATAGTTCCGTTCGTGTTTTGTATATTATATTGATAAATTGGAGAGGTAAGTGTTAGAACTTTATTGTCATATATTATTTTATAGGATTTTTCAAATTCTACTTGACTTTTCTTCGTAAGTACTGTATGTTGCCTCCAGGCTACATCATATAATAAGTCCAAAATTAAGTTAGACCCCCAATATACTGAATTTTATTTTATGTTTTATGATGACTCGCAAGCAGCCCCTTGCTGACAAAGACATTAGTTTTGGGCTAAATGATGGTGTAGATAGTAAATATGGCCTAGATTTCGACGATGACAGCCTTGTCAATCCCAATTTGGGTCCTGAATTGGAAAAGTTCGAAGAAGAGATTCAAGAGGCTAATATTGATATAGATTCTATAATTACAACCCTAGAAAACATTTATGGAGGCTTTCATCTACCGCGGTAGCCACACCGTCATGCAAATTTACTGCCGGGTCTTCTCAAGCCAAAAATCCAAGAACTGGTAGCAAGAAGCCTGCAAGACTGAATTTGTGGTGCGTGAAAAAAAATATATTATTGAACAATACGTTTATATAAAATCTTTTATGACAACATAATTGAAACATAACGTATTAGTAACGATTATATCTCACTAATTCTAATTTCTATTTACTTTTTTTCCACTCGCCCTTAGCTCCCACAATCTTGTTAGAAAATAAAAAAAAACGGCTAAAAAAACTACTGTGCTGTCACATTTTGTAGGCTTAAACTTTATCCGGATGAATAAGAATGAAAATCGAATACTGCTTTACTGACTGATCTACGCAAATCATACTCCACATAGGAAGTAATCTTTTTGATGCCTTCCTTACATGCCTCGCAAACGGTCTTCCCAGCACTAGCCAACAATTTCCGGACTTACCTTAGACACCGCTAACAACTCTTTCTATGTATCTTACTTTCGTAAAAGCATACCTTGCAGCCAAGTGCGGCCACTGCCGGTGCCGGAAACCGAAACCGGAACCATGCCAGAAGCGCACCAGCACCCAGTTAGACTGTGCCCACGCACGGTTCTGATAAGGACGAATCAGCTCCTCTACCATACACATTTGTCTGGAAATAATAAATTGATATATTCTGAAAAATGGCGCATTTAAAATTGGAAGCCGTTGAATTTTAGCTAAAGCGGTTTGGAATAAGTTCAAGAGAGAAAGAGAAAATCTTCATTAATAAGAGTCAGAGGCTCTAATTTATTTTAGAACTAGCCGACCTGTACCACTGTCGTGTCGCTTGATATTACATACTAAAGTTAAGGTAATATGCCCATTTCGCCTGCAGTTTTTTTTGAAAACTGAGAAAAACCTCACAAGACTACCTTGTGATCTCACAAGGTAGTCTGTAAGTCATTAAAATATCTCAAAAATAAAGTTGTATCAAATAAAATAAATTAAATCCCTAGGGCAGTAAACTGAGAAAAGTCACTGAACACGTATTTTTGGTCGAATCAAAGCCAAGATTAACAAAAATGTGATCTAAAGTTTTTGTTTTTACTGCTCGAGGTATGTTATTTTCTGCTTTCTGCTGGAAGGGTAAAATACTTACTGTTTGATGGGAACTTTCTCGATTGCCCTCATAGTAGCTGGTTGAGTGGCAAAGGAAGCCAGAGTCTGGACCAGAGATTCTCGAGTGCTGGCCAGAACTATTCGGGGATCAGCAAACTCCGCACATAGAAACGAAGCACACGATACCACTAGTTCTTCCCACTCTATCCAGAAAAAAAATAAGGGTATACCACAAGTTCTTCCCACTCTATCCAGATAGAAAAAAATAAGTGTTGTTAAGTCACTGCTTATTGGCAACGCATATGAAGTGTAAATAAACTCAACTGTATTTAACAACCAATTAAAAAAAAAGTGAAGCCCAGTGGTGTTTTAGACCATCTTCCTTTCTATCAAGCGGCTCGTAAGAGGCGAGCCAAGATTAAATAAGTCATTAGCAATGAAGTAGTTCAACCATCGGACCAAGTAGGACCATCAACCCTGCGGGAAACAGCTAGCAGTACATATATTATGCTGATATTTAAGCAGCTTGATTCTTAGAAAACGTTTCCAAATATAAGGTTGTGGTAAATTTATCAATAACCTCTTATATATTAACACGTGAAGCAAAAACTTTGGACCCCTTTTTACGAAGATTGTGCTGACGGGGGAGCATAAAATTTGGCACACTTCAAGTTTATGTGTAGAAGAAGTGCAGAATGCTAATATTTTTCAATAATATTGCTTATAAATTACATTAAATCAACATTACTCACACTACCATGCATTTGACACGGACAAACAAATATAATGATGATAAAAACCACAGATGGCGCACCATACAGTTTTGAAACAAAGTAGTTGGTCTCAAGAAATGAAGATGGCGTTCTTACCTCCAGGATATTGAAATTTATTATGGTCAAATTTCGACCAACGTGCGACCACTAGTAACCTTTTAATACTTACCAGGCACTTGTTGTAATGGAACAGTTGGATGCATGTAGAGCCTCAACGTGTTGCAGAGCTCCAGCATGGCATCCACATGGTACTCCGGAACAAACGCAAATAACGACTCCGCGAATGTCGTAGAATCTTCATCTAATACGGTAATAAAAATAAATATCCCTGGACATTTTACATAAATATCCTCAAAGTGAGCAAAATTATATGTTTTTGTTATGGATGTTAGCTCACGATACTAATAGATAGAAATAATTAAAAATAAAAAAAAAGTATCTTCACGTCCGTATCCCTGAAGAGGTAGGCAAAGCTACAACCAGGGCACCCACGATTAGCCGAAGACACTAAGTCCAAAAATGTGATAAGTGGCAAGCCTATCGCCAACGGGACACATACCCTAAAAGGTTATGCGTTAGTTACCAGTAACCCTGTATACCATAAAATAAAATTTAAACGCCTGTTTAACTAAACGGTTTTTGAAATTGACATCCAACTAACGTTCTACAAGTTTGTGACGTGGCAGCATGTAATTAGTTGATAATTCAAGTTTAGAAAGTGTTTATTTAAACATGTGTTCAACGAATATTTAAATTTCTTTGTAGTAAGACGGATAGTAATTTTAAATATAAAAGGGTACTAATACTCACTTGCTGGCGTTTCTAAAGGGACCTGCGACTCAGTTGTAAGGGTAGCAGATCTTGAAGTAGGTGTCTGAGGACTACATATTATGTTAAATTATAGTTTTCATTTAGTTAGTTACATTTTTTAAAATAAAAGTAGCCTAAGTTACTCCATATTACAATATCTACGTACCAGTGCAAGTCCCCTTAACATGTGTAGGACAAATCTGATATTTAAATCTATGAGCTTACCCTATAAGTTTTCCTATTAGGTTGGCAATGCACCATTACCACCTTTGGTGTCTTTAGGCGGCGTGAATTTCTTACCATCAGGAAATCCGTCTGCTTGTTTGCCTTCCAATATCATAAAAAAAACTTATTAAAGCTACTTTATACCTTGCTAGCGGTTTGCCCCGTCTTTGCACGGCTATAAAATATACATAAAAACCTTCCTCTTCAATCATTTTATCTATTAAAGGAAGCGCATCAAAATCCGTTTCGTAGTTTTAAAGATTTAAGCATACAAAGGGACGCAGGAACAGAGGAAGCGATTTTGTTTTATACTATGCAGTGATGATGTTATTGTCTTTTTCCGATGACAGCTAGTATTATTAAAATGATATTATTTTAAGCGTTAAGGCTACCTACATAGTGTGATCACCATTTAAAAGTACTATTGTATTAATTAAGTATAAGGATGTGGCTGTCATTAAAAAAAAGTGTCTTCCCGCCCATATGATCGCATACTTTTTTAAAATGATATCCCAGAAGAGGTGCCTACCTCTTCTGGGAGAGGCAAAACCAGGGCACCCACGACTACTTGAAGACACTAAGTCCCATTGTGGGATAGGTTACAAACCTATCACCTACTGGGCACATATCAAATCCCGGGCAATGTTATGTTTATTAGAATTTCTATTTTTTGGAGCCCGACCCTGGATCGCACTCGAGTGCAATGCCGGATCGCTACACCACAGAAGAAATTAATAAGCAGCTAAAATACGTCCAAAATAGCTTCACCACGCCCAACAATTTACCAACCAGAAAAAAAATAATAGCCATTTAAAAATGGACTTATCATTGCATCTTCGTTGCGTTACGGTCTATAATAATTACGGACCAATCAGGAGCTACCTTTTTTTTAGTAAATTGTTAAAACCGAATTTTCTTTTCATTTTCATCTAAAAACTTTTAAACAATTTCGTGTTAATAAAGCGAATCTAACGTTACAAAATCTTTGGATCTAACGAAACACATGAACCGTACATACGATGCGGGCGAAAAGCAAATAGACGTATTACCTTTGATCTGAACTCGAGGTATATTCTAGCTGCAGTGAAGCGTAACTAGTGTCACCTAAAATGGAGCTTTTTCCGGGCAATATTTCTTTACTTGCACCCTGGGAAAGATAAAATATACTCAATTGTTTGGAAATTTAACAGATTCACTGTCGATTTTTAACCTAACTGTAACAGGGAAAGGCTTACTGGAGTTCTATGGCTAGGAAACTTATAAGCCCCCGTATGTCCCAGCGAATTTCGTTCCACCCTTCCAGTTTGTATGGGAAACATAAAGCATTGTTTTTTTCCATTTTCCCTGCAATTTTCCGGGATTATTTTTATAAGATCCTTCCTCTGACAATAACTAACACAACTAAGAAAGAATTATCCAAATCGGTTTAGCCGCTCGGAAGTTATGCGCTTACCAACACATTTAGCAATTTATTTTTATATTATACTAGCAGCCCGCCACGGCTTCGCACGAATATAAAATTTACATATAAACTTTCCGCTTAAAACACTTTATCTATTAAAAAAACTGCATCAAAATCCGTTGCGTAGTTTAAAAGATTTAAGCATACAAAGAAACATAGGGACAGAGAACGCGACTTTGTTTTGTACTATGTACTGAAGATTGAAAAACAAACAAAAAAACAGGCATAAATGAAAATCATCGTTTTACAGTCAGCTTCCAGCAATCGATTAAACATTATATTAATTTGTTTTTTTTTTACCAAAACAAAATTGAATGGAAATTATATTAATTTGTTTTTTTTTTAATTATATTAAACATTATATTAATTTGTTTTTTTTTTTACCAAAACAAAATTAAATGGAAATTATTTATTTATTTAAATTTAATTTTATGATATTGGAAGGCAAACAAGCAGACTGATTTCCCGATGGTAAGAAATACACGCCGCTTAGAGACACCAAAGGTAATGGTGCATTGCCAACCAGAAGCCGGGATGTCAGACCTCGAGCAAAAGTGAGTTTACCGGCTACCTTATCTTCCGAACTGGAACACGTCAACGGCAAGCACTAAGGTTATGGCGGCAGGAATAGGTAAGGCTGTGGTACAAATCCGGGCGAGCCGCTGCGAAACTCTACCACCTAGTCAGATGTCACGGTGCTAGTGACGGTAAGCCTATGTTTGCCTTTCACGAGCCACCTGGCAAGAAGTAAGAAGGAATAGACCATCTCTATACTGCAAACGGGCCTGGACCAACACGGGAAAATGCTTTAGTATTAAGCTTACTGGTCAAACTTCTTAATCAGTTAATAACCCTTAGATTAGTATTTGTTGTAAAAATGTTTATGATCTTTTTTTGGCAATAAATAAAACTTCTTGCCAATTTAACAGATACATTTTTATAAGCAGAATTGAAGTATAATTAATAAATCAATCAGATCATTAATTTCATCAAATATAGAAGGTAAATTTACAATCTTAATAGCAATAAAAAATACGTTAATTAAAACCGACTTAAAAACTAAATCGTAAAAAATTATAAAGATTTAATATTAACTATGTACTACGTATTTTTTATATGTGCCATTAAGCAATAGGTTTGAAATCTGTGCCAAGCCTTAAACTAATAATCATATTATAAGTATTAGTTTTTTTTATCAAATTGGATTGCCACCGACTTCAGACCTATTAGTAGGTTTTAAAAGTAATAGGCAGTACACAATTTATATTAAAACTTCATTATTTTTTACTTTTTATTTTTGATGTCGGTTTTAATTAACGCAGTTTTTTTTTATTTAATACTTTTTAGTTTATTGCTGATAAGAAAATTAATAAAAATAAACATCGGGATAGGTAAAAATAGGTAAAAAATGCTCATAAAATAATAACTAATGGGCCTACCTGAACATTTTTTTATGGGACAAATTCGAAACTATTCCGCATCAAACAAAAAAAGAATTGCGTAAATCGGTTCAGAAACCACGGGGAAATCGGTGTACATACATAAAACAAAAAAAAAAAATACACCGGCCGAATTTAGAACCTCCTCGTATTTTTGAACTTGGTTAAAATGTAAAACTCATCTATAAGCTAGCACATTAACAACAATAAAATTATTATTTATTAAAAAAACATTAAATAAATTATTTTCATAAAAAATATTAAAATTTTACTAACGATTTTTTCTTTTATTGGATGATGAATATTTTGTAAGCTAGTGAGTCCGTAATATTCAGCAAAGTATTTCGCCAGCCCAGCCTAGTTTCATCTGCTATTCTGCTGCAGTTGAATGCTGGTTAAGCGATTTAAAATATGCTTACTTGAACTTGCACTGCATAGTCTCCATCAGAACTTAATCGCAAGGAGTGTAAGGTTCCCGCGAAGTGTTTCGCCAGCTCAGCTTGCCGCTTCTTCGTCCATATTGCACCGATCACCCAAGCCATTTGCAGAGCACTGGCTTCTAACTTTTCCTGGAAAAAAGAATACTGGTGTTAGTTTCGGACTTCTTTTTTCTTGTCTAAGTAAAAAGTCCTGGGGGGTTACCATAAGCTCTTAAATCAATATTATTTAAATAATACTACCGTTACGTTGGTCGAGTGACTAACGTAAACGCCTAACTACACCGACAAGCCGCGAGGCTCGGTTTCGATTCCCGACGGGGGCAGGCATTTGTGTGATGAACATTTATATGTCTGCATTTCCGGGTCTGGGTGTTTATTAAGTTTATTCTGGTATCTATTTAAGTATTTCTATGTGTTAGTATCGTTGACTAACACCCGTAACACAAGCATATAATTTGCTTACTTTGGGGTTAGATTCAATTTGTGTAACTTGTCCAGAGATAATTATTATTATTATTAATTGTTATCGGAATAGACAAGCTTATGACGTAAACCATAAAGTTGCTTATAAAGACAGACATTTATAAGACTAATGGTTGGTCGAAATTTGACCATATTAAATTTTAATATCTTGTTGATAAGAATGCCATCTTCATTTCTCAAGACCAACTACTTTGTTTTCAAACTGTATGGTGCGCCATCTGTGATCTTTCTTTATCATTAATATATTTGTTTGTGTGTGTCAAATGCATGGTAGTGTGGGTAATGTTTTATTTATTGATTTAATGTACTTTATAAGCATTATTATTGAAAAATATTAGCGTTCTGCACTTCTTCTACACATAAACTGTAAGGTAAAGTTTTGGCATCACGTATTAATATATGGATGAAAATAACTGCTATAAGCGTTCATGTTATATTCCTGGATATGCTATTGAAACAGTCATATTTAGTGACCTTAGATATCGATCAAGGCGACAGGCATTTAATGAATTGGCTATACTACTACAGTCAAAATAAACATTATAAAGTTAAACTTGAAATTAAAATTGATTTATTGTTTTTTTTGGACTTTTTTAGCACAAACAGAATTTTATCAATTATAATTAGACAATAACTTTCATTACTATTAAGTGAACTGTTTTGATAAAATGTACTTAGTTAAACTTCAAGTGTCCATTTTTTGACCCTCAACGTTTAAAGATCACTATATTGAATTATTCATGGTGGTCGTACAAAAAAAAAATTATACAAATAAAATTATTACCCTGTGTTAGCAGAATAGACCATCTGCCTTCCTGCCAGGCAGCTCGTAAAAGGCGAGCAAATTCTTACCGTCACTAACACCGTGACATCTGACTATGTGGTAGAGTTTCGCAGCGACTCACCCGGATTGGTACCACCGCCTTACCTATTCCTGCCGCCATAACGTCATGACGTGTTCTGGTTTGGAGGAAAAGGTAGCCAGTCAACTTACTTTTGTTTGAGGCCTAACATCCCGGCCTCAGTTTGGCAACGCATCATTACCATCTTTGGTCTCTCTAGGTGGCGTGAATTTCTTTCCATCAGGAAATCTGTCTACTTGTCTGCCTTCAAATATCATAAAAAAATATATTTTATTTGCAATTTTCCACTTAAAAGCTGTACACGTTTTTGCATTTTTTGGAAACCAAATAATTTTATTTGGATTTAAGTATGGATTTTTGCAAAGTAACGCCTACTTCTATCAATCTTAATAGTTATTATTATTATATCAACCAATAATGAGGTATGTGAAACAAATTACCTTTTGTCACTAAACGAAACTAAATTCCTGAGATTGGTAATTTTTTTAGCTAGAACTTATATGCCTAACTTATCTGAAATCTCTGTGCATTCCCCGCATGTAATACTATATACTGTATTTAACCCAAACAAATAACTCGGCAAGTACGACTTAGCTGCGCAATTTGCAGGACGAAGCATAATAACCACTTTTGAGATCGAAACCAAAACTAAAGCCGAAACTTTTGTGGCCAAAACCGAAACTTCGGTCCGTCACTAAATATTATGTTAGTGGTAATTCTGTTGCACCACAAAATGTAGGTAAGCGGCGGGCCTACAAGTCTGTAGAAATGTCGCCTACCAACTAATCATACAGCACTAAATGAGTTTTGTCTCTTTCTATTACTGTGGTTCAAAGACGACAGTGGTAATTTTAAATTAGTTCAATGAGTGAGTAAGAAAATTAACGCCAGTGTCTCCGAATAGCAACTACCGGATAACTATCATTTCAAAATATTTATAATTGTTTTAAATAGTTAGTGTTTTATTTTACAAATTAACATTTTTAATATTATATCAACAACAAACCAAGTGGGCTGCGATTTGTCATATGTGAAAAAACACAGATGTATAAAGATAATTTTGGAATATCCTATATCTAAATATTGAACGATAATGGCGGTAAGTTTGTTGCGCATTAGCTAAACTAATTTTAAGTTATTGCTATCTTCTTTCAACGAAAGTAATAAAAAGAGACAAAACACTTTTAGTGCTGTTCGATTAGTCTGTACACGATGTTTCGACAGATGTTTAATCTATCCCTCGGAAAATGTTGATTTAAAACATCACGATTACATAATATGTCCACCCCAATAATACATGTCTAAACTGTTCCATCTCTTTTGTTTTTGTTTCATTTGAGAAAGATAGCATGCATCTAAAATAAGTTTAGTTTGTGAACAGCAGAATCACTACCAATATCTTTGTAATTTTGTTGGCTGGAAATGCATAAACAGTAGTAGGGTAATTACTTGATATACACTTCTAGACCTTTCCAGTTCAGCGAGAATTTTTGTTGTTAGCAGTTTTTTCTCTTTCTCTTGTTCAGGTATTTCTTCATTTGCACCTGCAACACGAGAAATACAGATATAAATACAAGACTTACATATTTGTTGTAAAATATAATATTCTACGGTCCAACATCTAGGTTGGCAAGCCAGGGTTCACGACCGGGCAGCAAATTCAGAAGGCGGCATCAGGTTAGCGGCCATGCAAATGGGATGAAGTTACATTCTGTCAGATTAGTCCATACTCAACATTTCGACAGACGTTTAATATATCACTCGAAAAATGTTGATAAAAAACATCAAAGTTTGTCTGGACTAATCTGACGTATCTATAATGTTCCAACTCTTTTGTTTCATTTGAAAAAGATAGCGTGCATCTAAAATTAATTTAGATAGTGAACAGCAGAATCATCACTATTATGTAGTACACTACATTTATCCTTCCTATTAATATTATAAATGCGAAAGTTTGTAAGTATGTATGTATGGATGTTTGTTACTCTTTCACGCTCGAATGGCTGAACGGATTTGTCTGAAATTTGGAAGACAGATAGATTGTGACCTGGATTAACATATAGGCTATTTTTAATCCCGATCGGTTTTCTGTGAAAACGCAGACGAAGCCGCAGGTAGCAGCTAGTTGTAAAATATGTTTCATCTTATTATAAATATCCTTGGACAAGTCACACAAATTGAATCAATAATTTGCTTACCTTGAGGATATCAAAGTAAGCAAATTATATGCTTGTGTTATGGGTGTTAGTCACACGATACAAATGTACAAAGAAATACTTAAAAAGGTACCAGATTAAATTTAATAAACACCCAGGTCTGAAAATGCAGACATCTAAATGTTCATCACACAAATGCCTGCCCCTGTTGGGAATCGAACCCAAGCCTCGCGGTAGGTCGATGTAGTTAGGCGTGTACGCTAGCCACTCGAACCACAAGGCGGTCATTCATCATTATGATCTCGGTTTCATATCTTAGACCAGAGATTCCCAAACTTATTTCATGTAACGCCCACTTTGAAAATCAGTAATTTTGTAGCGCCCCCTCCTCGTTTTTTTCGTCAAAAACCTCAATAATAACATATAAATGTCTCGCCTGGACTTCAATAAAACCATTTTTTCATGTTTGTTTCCCGCCCCTCTCTAGGCTTCCAGCGCCCACAAGGGGGCGATAGCGCCCACTTTGGGAAAGGCTGTCTTAGACCATGCCAAATTAATTTTAACGAACTTGCTATTTATTAAAAAGTAAAAAATGGAGGTCTAAAATATTTTAGCTATATGTTTAATCAAAATTGTAAAATTTTCGTTTAATAAATAAAGCATAGTTCAAAAATAAATGAAACACGGGGGCATAATGTAAGCTAGTACATATTTCAATGCTCCTTCCAAAACCAGACTTCCGAGTCGTAGCATCAAGTGTTTATTTTGGCAAAGTACTCCCAGTATAAACACTGGTCGGAGTGTACATATGCAAATAAACGTATCAGAACTTTGAACAAATATACAAACACTGACTCGTGAAAGTGAACATGAATGTCAAAGACTACGTTGGAAAATGTATAGCGCTTAACTATTTTAGAAAAGCAAACCCTAAACAATTTGTTCTTGACTAGCCGACCCGGCGAACTTTGTTCACTTGGCACTTGATTCCTCTGAATACACAAGGGGACTTGGCGTGAAGATACGTTTGTATACGTAAGATGGCATTTATGTTCAAATATTTCTATACATTCTAAATTTCAAATTCTAAAAATGTTAAAACTGTATTGTGCTTCCCCGTTTTTGTCACAAAGTTATTTTATAACTTCAATTTGTTGCCTCTGTGGTCTTGCGATCGGGCATTGGACTTGACTTCCTGAGGTCCCTGGTTCAACCCGGGCTGGACAACAAAAAAATATAAAATGTCTTTTAAATTTTCTAATAATAATAATGTTGTAAGTGTTAGGCTTGCCATTTATCACATTATGTTTCTAGTCGAAGTTACCCCGGTTCTGCTTTTGCCTACCTCTTCTGGGATATGGGCTTAAAGATACTTGGAACTCACTCTTCTACAGATTTATTATTATTATATTTAAAAAATACAGATATTGGTGGTAACACATAATATTTTTTATAAATTGTAAAATATTTGCACACCAAAATGTGGTAGAATATGTTGATATACTTACTTAAATATTTTTGTAACATCTTATTTACACACATATTCCGCAAATAAATATTTTTCTTTCTTTCTTTCTTTCTTTATATACAAAAGGAGGCAAACGAGCAAGTGGGTCACCTGATGGAAAGTGTTACCGCCTCCCATGGGCATCCGCAACACCAGGAGTATCACAGATGCGTTGCCGACCTTTCAGGAACGAGTACGCTCTTTTCTTGAAGGTCCCCAAGTCATAATTGTTTGGGAATACCGCTCTCGGTTACTGATTCCACAAAGGTGTTGTGCGAGGTAAAAAATGTCTTCGGAATCGCACAGTTGTAGATCGCCAAGCATCAAGATGATGGGCATGATACTTTAAACTCTGTCGCGAAGTCGGAAGGTGGAAATCAGCGGCTGGAATTAAACCAAACAACTCCAAACATACCTCTATGGATCTGAAGTTCAGCAGTTACATTAAAGATTCTGTGTTCGATGTCATGAAGGCAATCCGCCATATCCAGCTGATTATCTCGCAGTTCACACAGCTGGAAATTACGGTAAGTCAGCTGTATTTGGAAATTACATCAGGGTCATTGTTAGCAGTGTAACTTCCAGTAGTAATAAGTATAGCTTTATGGTCTATTGTCATTTATTAGTCTGTTGGCATAGTTGCCAAATCGCCTCTGTGGTCTAGCGGTCTGGCGTCGGAAATGACTTCTTAGGTTTCGGGTTCGATCTCTGGTTCAATGTGTGTATATTCAATTTTCTAATAAAATTTACGTTGCTCGGAATTGGATGTGTGCCTTGTTATGGATAGGCTTGCCACCTATCATTATGAGCTAAGTATCTTCAGCTAGTCGTGGGTTGTGCCTCTGACTTTTTGTGATTCTTCGAGGATAACGTCATCAAAAAACTGTAACAGTTGACAATTCAAACAATCACATACAAGCAAAAGTAAAAATCGAAGGAAAAGCCTCCTATGACCTGTTTACTCTCCACTATTTTATCGACAAAGTCCAATGGGTCCACGTACACATTGAGCATCGCGGGCTTCCGTACTATAATTATATATTCATGAATATTTTTTTGCAAATCTAGGGTCGTTTTGTCAGAGGTCAACTGTCAGAGGTCTTCACAAAGTAACTAGAGCATAAATGTCAATAAAAAAAAAACATTTATAATTATGTTTTCCGTTAACGTGGATTACCCACGACAAAATCGCTCGGTTATTATCTAGGAGTGGTGTCAAGAGTCTTCGGAACCAACATCTTGTATATAAAATTCGCGTGTCACAATGTTAGTTACCGTACTCCTCCGAAACGGCTTTACCGATTTTCACAAATTTTTATAGATATTTAGCTGTTGCCCACGCGGTCCCACAGGAACATTGTTTAGGGATAAAAACTGACCTATTTGTTAATCCAATTTACCCCCTATGTGCGTACCAATTTTGTTAAAATCAGTTCAACAGTTTGTGCGTGAAAAAGTAACAAGCAAACAAACAGACAAATTTTCGCATTTATAATATTATTAGGATTCAGTAGGACTGAATCTCCTATCTATGTTTCATAACCCTAAGTAACAAGAGTTACTCACCACTTTTTTTTAAATAAAATCACATTAAAAGAAGTCGGTTAAAAATAGCAGAAAACCGTCTGCCGGGCCAGCTAGTATTATTATAATTCAAGCATAGCAAAACCGCAGAACACAGACTTCGATTTTAATAAGTAAATTAAAAAGCAACTAGATACACAAAAATAAAATAGTATTTTACTTGATTTCCCAGGGATTTCATTATAAGGTTCAGACTTGGTGGCAATAAGACTACCTTGGAAATACGCTGTTGCAAATAGAGCAAGAATTCATAAAATCAATGCAGAAATTAGCAAGAAATCGATTAAAATCTCTTAACAACAATCGGCTAACATCTAATTTTTATAACCCTAAGTGATGAGGGCGAATCACAGCAAGAAAAAAAATAGCAGAACAACGTCTGCCGGGTCAGCTAGTCTGTAATATAAAAATGAATCCCTGAATGTGTTGGTGAGCGCATAACTTTGGAACGGCTGGACCGATTTGGCTAATTCTGTTTTATTGTGTTTTTTATTGTCGGGAGAAGGTTCTTATGAAGAAAATAACAGGGAAAATTGCAGGGAGTGGAAAACAACACTTAATTTTTTTCCATACAAACTGAACGGATGGAACGAAGTTTGCCGGGACAGCTAGTATCGACATAAAATGATGTAGGAGTCAAATATATATACCCATCCTTTTTTCGTAGTCGGTTAAAGATTAATGAATATGGAGGAAGCTAAACAGGTCTGCAAGGTTAGTGATATTTGACACTTGGACTCTGCCTAACACGTAAGGGACCTGGTATGAAGAAAAGAAGGTATGTGAGATCCTAAGCAACATACATTAAACTCACCTTTTCAGCATGCTTGATAGCAGATCCATGGTATAAAGCCAGCAATCCGTCCACCAACCTCAAGTGACCTGTCCTTACGTTGATGGAGCCAGCTCCTGGCATCATTGATCGGGTTCCTTTTAAGGCCAGTGCTGTTTCTGCTGTAAATCTGATTACGATAGCTTAATTAACACTTTTTCCGTGCTTAGATGAATTTACAAGGAAGGAAAAATTTTAATCATAACTCTTTGACTATGCCGAAATTATTATCTCACTTCAAAGCAAAGCCTTAAGTCTAAGGTTAAGCGCATAGTGTAGTCGCGACGGTTTTAAGACAGGCTACTGCGTTACGAAGAAAGGAAGAAAAAATATTTATTTGCGGAATATGAGTGTTACAAAGATGTTACAAAATTATTTAAGCGTTCCAACATATTCTACCAACTAGTGGTGTGCAAATATTTTAATAGGTTTTAATTATATTAGTAATTTTAATTGTTTATTTACTATTTACACACTGTTTTTTTTATTACATAATTATTGTTATTGATTATGATTATACACAACATACGGACACGAGCACTTTGAACAATACGTATAGATAAATTCATAGAAAAGTCGGACAAAATTTGCTAATACCCACAAAAACTGGCTAACGGTTGTCAGCTTCACTTTTGTATTTAAATCCGCGCTTACATCAACGACAAAACAGTCTATAGTTAATCTTAAACCTGTCATGCCTACAATCTGCGCTCAGCTTTGCTTTTTCTCTCAGTGTTCTCTTGGTCTTATACTTAGGTTCCATACTTACATTATTCTATGAAGAACTATCCTATCCTATAGACTATCCTATAACTATCCTACTAGACCGATAACTTTTAGCAGTTTTTACCAATTTCCACTGAACTGGTTTCTGGTGATAAAATATTAGACAAAATGTAGTTTAAACATTCTAATATATATAAATCTCGTGTCACAATGTTTGTCCTCAATGGACTCCTAAACCACTTAACCGATTGTAATAAAATTCGCACACCATGTGCAGTTCGATCCAACTTGAGAGATAGGATAGCTTACATTTAAATTTATCGCGGGCGAAGCCGCGGGTAACAGCTAGTAGGATTATATGAATTACAGAGTTTCTGATATAGCATAAGCGTGAATATTATCTCTTTAATAATAATTATTATTGATCTTAAGCCCAGTAAAACTATAAAAGATTGATTTTAATCCTATCAACCCTATACTTCCACAGTATACAAACCTAGCCGTGGATTGTGACCGTCACCTGCCGTCAAAGCCGTCAGGTTGTGAAGCGGCATAACAATTTCCTCCTTCTTTAATTTGATTAAGTTTATAATTATTTATTTGTTACTAACTCCCAATAAGTAAAGACAGAAATATCTAAACTTTTTTAATTTGCATATTTTCAAACATACTATTGTGTAACTATACTATGTGTACTATTATGTAATCTGCATTAACGTTGTGGTTTGACTGTTCAATGAAATGAAATATATTTATTTGCTGAATACGTGTGTTAGAAGTTGTCACAAAAATATTTGTTTTTACTAATATAATATTCTACAACATTGTGGTATGAAAATATTTTAAAATTAATAAAAAATATTGTGGTTGTTGGACTTGACTGTATGAGGTCCCGGGTTTGTTTCCTGGGTAGGGCAACAAAAAGAAAATTTGTTTTTTTTTTAAATTTTCTAATAAAAAATATTGCTTTTTTCATAAAGGTACCCCAAAATGATTGTAATTTGGGATGAAAACTTGTATGACAATTTACAATTAATTAAATTAAATAAATAATAACAAATTTTCCCTGTGTTGGTCCGGGCTCTTTTGCAGAATAGGTACCCAGTACCAGGAATAAATAAGGTGGTGATACCAATACCACCATCTTATTTATTTCTGCCGCCATAACTTCAGCACTTGCCGTTGATGTGTTCCGATTCGGAGGATAAGTTAGTTGCTAAACTTACTTTTTCCTGAAGCCTAAAATCCCAGCCTGATGTTGGCAACGCACCATTTCCACCTTTGGTGTTTCTAGGCGGCGTGAATTTCTTACCGTCAGGAACTGTCTACTTCTTATCCTTCCTATATCATAAAAATAAAAAAAAAATACTCTACGCAGACGAATACAAGAAAAAGAAGTTTCTTTAACTTAATTAGAAAAACATGGTGTTCTATTTAGTTGTTTTTTGTCTTTCCTAATCGAAACTATAACTTGGAAAATGTCAAAATCGTCACTACTTTGCGTTTTGCGTTCGTGGGTCGAGAGCCTAATTTCGACTTTTCGACAGTTAAAACAATAGTCTAGATGAGACCTGTTGGGCATAGGCGGCAGCTGCGGCCCGTGCAGGAATCTTGCCATTGAAGATATTACTTGTGGTAATGTTGCCAGTCCACCTGACCCCGCTGTCATGTCGCTCACGCCTGGAACACAGTACATTATAATATTTAACGAGTAAATAGAATTTAAAGTGTGTTTGATTGCCCCTGTTAACCTTGCAGCATTGCTTTTATGAGGAAATTAAAAGACGCATTATTTTTTTTATCGATTTTAGAAAAAAATATCGATTGTTTTAAAATGTAACATCTGCAAAAATATGCAAATGGCTTAGCACAGATAGACATTGGCATAAATTAATTTCTTTCAAAAAGGAAGATATAAATTCTTACTACGATATATGTTTGTGGAAGGTGACCAGTAAGTTTAAATTTTAAAGTGAAATTTTTATTACATAGTCTAATTTTTTTGGTGTGTGTGTCGCATGTCGTGTGATGGTGACGTCAGAGCAGCCGAGGCCAATATGGCGGCGTCTATAGTTTATAGTTATAG
>NJDC01007316.1:2619-14294 GCA_002245475.1 Calephelis virginiensis
CTTATGTCCGACTAAAACCACACGGTGTCGTCCCCTTCGCCAGGTACTGGGGCTGCAGGGACGCTTTCACACACTTCCACTGCCCCGTTAGGAAAGTCCCACTCTACAACATGCGGCCCGGCCAGCATATCGTCAGAAGTGGTGCACAGAGCCACTGCGTGCACCATTTCGCGATCCCAGTGGCGACAGGTACTCCAGTAGGTATCTGCCGCAACCTCATCATGACCGGGTTGGCAAGATGGAATGCCCATCCTCCTCTTCCATGGGCTCACTTCCGCCAACCCATGCAGGCCAAACTGTCCACCGCGTTTGCTCGCCCCTCGAGTCCCCTCTGGCCGTAGAGGGGTATTGAGGAGCAGCTGTCCTATTTCAATAGATTTCGCCGGGGTCCTGTCTGACCCTGATTACTCAGCTCCCTCGCCACTACAAGGCTTGGACCCTTGGGGGGTTTTCTGACATACTTTCTCAACTTGTTTTTAAAAACTGAGTTAAATTCTGCACTTATATTTACCAACAACGGCGGATCGTTACGTTTTGCCGCTAGGGAACGCCTTATCCCGCTTTGCGGTACGCATTTTTCGGGCCAGAAATTTTGCCATTGGCCAGTGGACTGGCAGTGATCGTGTACGCTGGACCTACCTACCCCGTTGGACCTAAATAATTCCCTTTTGCCCAACTTTCAGTTTTTGATCTAAAATTTGAGTTAGATTATAGTCTACAATTTGGTAGTTAATTACTATAGTATGCGGGTAACCTGAAATTGTATGAAGTGTCGCCTTTTACGAGCTGACTGGCAAAGGAGCATGGACCAACAAGGTGAAAAGATACTGAAAATGTTTTTGCAATTTTAATCAGTTACTTATGGTTTTTGAAATATTGTTCTTTCAAAACTTGAATCTTATCGTCAAAGGAAGAAAAACTTAATAACCGGTATCGCGGGTACAACACACTGGTCTTGTTGTAAACTTGACATTTGCATGTATCATATTTGTTTCTGATATTATAAAACACACCGACGACCTACAATATATGCAAAAATGAAGGATCTGTATAAAATATTCGATTAAATCTACTTCAAAGTTTTCGAATTTACACTCTTCATCGTTAGCTCTTGATGGAGTTTCGTTGTACACCTACTTTCGAAATCTATATATTAATACGTGATGCTAAAACTTTGGACCCCTTTTAACGAAAATCGCACGGACGAAGGAGAATAAAATTTGGCGCACTTATAGTTTATGTGTAGAAAAAGTGCAGAACGCTAATATTTTTCAATAAAAATGCTTATAAAGTACATTAAATCAATAAATAAAACATTACCCACACTACCATGCATTTGTCACACACAAACAAATATATTAATGATAACGATAAAAGGTCACAGATAGCGCACTAAAAAGTTTGGAAACAAAGTACTTGGTTTTGAGAAATGAAGCTGGCGTTCTTATCGACAAGATAATAAAATTTATTATTCTCGAATTTCGACCAACAGGCGACCACTAGTAATCTTAATTCCACAAGACACTTTATTTCACAATTAAGCCAACCATTAGGTCTTTTATCTAAAGTAAATTCATTTTCGTCTCTGTGGCCTAGCGGTCCAGGTGTTGGACCTGACTGCATGAGGTCCCGCGTTCGATTCCCGGGCCGGGCAACAAAAAGAAATTTGTTTTTTTCAATTTTCTATTAAAAATAACGTTGCAAGGGATTGGGTATGTGACCGTATAGTGATAGGCTTGTCACCTATCACAGTGTGGGACTTAGTGCCCTCGGCTAGTCGTAGGTGCCGTGGTTGTGCTTTTGCCTACCTCTTCGGGGATATGGGCGTGAAGATACTCTCTCTACTCTACAAAATCTAGGTACTAGTTAGACATCAAGATATCAGTGAAATGTAATACAAAATATTTTCTAAAATACATACAATAGTCATACATGTTAAAGTATCTTTTCGCCCATATCCCCGAAGAGGTTGGCAGAGGCACAACCAGGGCACCCACGGGTCACACATACAATAGTCATGTAATAGTCATACAATACAATAGTCGTGAAACTAGTGACAAGATTGATTTCTACTAAAATTGTACCTTTTTTGGTTTTGGCATTCACGTTAGTATTATGCCATTAGTCAAGTAGAAATTTTAATCAAATTCACCACAATCGGGATTCAATTAATTAATCATAAGTCAAAAGTGGTCAGTAAGTCACGTCCGGGTCTTGGGTAAACCGGTAGCCCTATTACTCGACCTCATGTAGTGAGATTTGGCGGCAAGAAGGAAATACTCGAAACGCTTTTGTCTTCATGATTATTTCATTTGTGCACTTTCACTGAACAAAATTGTACAAATTGCCACCAAAATTGAACAATTTTACTCAATATGAACGCGAAATTCAATAATTATGAAAAAACTTTGACCATCATTTCTCTGGATGGCGCCAAAACTTTATTACCTAATTTTGCTATTGGTTGGTTCAAATGGTTCAAAACAAATTTAGCACAATTGTGTCGATTGTTCTATACTACTTTATTAGCATTAAAGCAATAGCAACTTTAGAACATAAAAAATAATAACTAGTTCCATTGAAGAAGTCAGAATACCAAATATTTATTCGTAGACAAAGCTTTCAGTTTATAGTATGTTTTATTTGGTGTATAATTTGACCTATCATGAAAGTTACTTAGCATTTACATGTTACGCGAGTACAAAAGAAAATTAACAGTTAAAGACATCACTATTTTTTTATTATGTGGGCTAAAGATCTATAATATAAAAATGAATAGCTAAATGTGTTGGTAAGCGCATAACTTCCGAACTACTGAACTGATTTGGATAATTATTTTATTATTGTATTAGTTATAGTCAGAAGAAGGTTTTTATGAGAAAAACCGGATAAGTTGCAGGGAAAATGGGAAAAATAATACTTTATTACCTTACTTTACATTACTGAATGGGTGAAAAGAAGTTCGCCGGGACAGCTAGTATTCTAATAAATCAGATACTCTAAATGTACAGTCAGTTTTATAATCCCTCCAATCGACAATCTTTCTATCATACCACAGGAACTGACCTCTTAACGATTTAGGCGCTTCAAGCACTATATACAATATTGTTTCAGTGGCTTCGTCTGCTGTGTAAAATCCATACCCTCCTGACATGTTAGTTTTGACTACCCCTGGATGCACACAGTTTATTGAAATATCTCTTGCCTCTAAATTCTGTTGCTGGATTGGTGTAAGGGCGTTAACAGCTACCTTTGATATCCTGTAAGCAGCTATCGAAGCATCGTCGACGAAGTCCTCTGTTTTAAGAGTTCCGTGTTTTTTTGCATTAAGAAAACCCTGTATAAAGTCTTTTATATCATCAATATTTAAATCAGGTTTTAGCATTTTATTAATCCAGTTTATATTTTTAATGTTAGAAAGATGACCACAACTGCTTGACAAAGTTAGGATTCTCCCGCCATTTCTTACGATTGGATAGACTATGTCTTCCATATTTAAAAGTCCATAAAAATTGATGTCAATCACTTTTTGGCAATCTTCAAACGTATTGTTACAATATGGAGTATCAACAACAGCGGCATTATTTATCAATATATCTATACCACCAAATTTTTTCACAACTTCATCTCTGAATTTTTCCACACTGCTCTTATCTGCAACGTCTAGTTGAAGGTACTCCGGATGTAGTCCAATTTTATTCAGCTCTTCCACCGCATCTTTTCCCCGCTTTTTATCCCGTGACGTAAGACACACAACTCCTTCAAATCTTTGACATAATGCTTTGACTACAGCAAAGCCAATCCCTTTATTAGAACCAGTAACTATGGCAACTTTTGCCATTTTAACAACTATATTTTACTAACTTGACTATTCACCATACAACCATTACACAACTAGACACAGTAGTGACTGTATAATAATGGAGGTTGATGTAGCGTACCGTTTTATATTCAGCTCGGAATTTTTAAGAGTATAATAAATACTAGTTTCGCGTCCGACAGATAACCTTGGTACTTTGTAGTGTTTAGCGTTGTCATGAATTATTAATGACATCATTGATATTATAAGTAGCAAAAAATGTGACAAGAGACGGAAACAATTTTGGACAATCGTGGATTCAGTAGGGCTAGCAATCGTAGCATAAACATTTCACGAGAAGAGACAAATATTGCTGATTTAGGTAATATGTACATAAATAAGGACAATATTAACTGACAACTATTTTTTTGTATGATTAAAAGTCAAGCATGCGGGCCAACCGCCAGACCAGAGCGTGATATTTACGCTATGGTGGCAGGAATAAGTGAGACGGCGGATCACTACACTGCACAGCTGTCCCAACCACCTGCGGTCTAGTTGGTAATAGTCCGTTTAACCTTTGCTCAACTTTTGCGAGCTGCCAGGTAGGTAGTAGAACGGCAGAAGGTATATTCTACACATAGGAACTGGATTGTCATGGAAATTTTAAGCAAGTACCGGGTCATGAAGGTTATTAACGTTGTGCATTTTTGATATTTGAGAATGGTTAGGGAACAATTTTGCATGAATTGCTTTAATCATTAGTATGAAAGTACTATCATTTTTGTGGTAGAATACAATATTCATTTGTTGCTTTATCGTACACAAACATGACAACACGAACATTCGCGCAAGCGCCCTGCGTCGTCTTACGAATTTTCGATCAGGTCATGTGTCCTGACGCGAGTTTAGAAGTTTTTACCCATTCCAAAAAAATGCACAACGCTGCTAAAGAATTTTTCGCTTAAAAATAAAAAAAAACATATAGAAGAATGAGAACCTCCTCCATAATTAGGTCGGCTAAACAGAGATGATTCTACATGTACATTTGCTGAATAATCTTCATCAGTTTTAAAATCATAACTAAATATATTCGTTTATCAACTTTATAGAAAAACGATACTTGTTTAAAAATGACAAAAGTTGCCGTCGTTACTGGTTCCAATACCGGAATTGGCTTTTCTGTGGTCAAAATATTATGTTGAAAATTTGACGGGGTTGTGTGTCTTACGTAAAGGTATGAAGAACGGGGACTGGAAGCTGTGGAAAAGCTGAATAAAAATGGGCTACATTCGGAGTACTTTCAACTGGATGTTGCAGACAAGACCAGTGTGGAAAAATTCAGAGATAAAGTCATGAAAAAACTTGGTGGTATAGATATACTAATAAATAATGCCGGCATTGTTGATACTCCTTACAAAGGTAGCACTAGCGAAGATTGTCAAAAAGTAATTGAAATCAATTTCTATAGACTTTTGAATATGCAAGATATATTTTATCCAATAGTGAAGAAGAGCGGGAGAATTTTAAATTTATCCAGCGTTTGTGGTCACCTTTCTAATATCAAGAATATAAATTGGATAAACAAATTGCTAAAGAAAGATTTAAGTATTGATGACATAAAGGATTTTATACAATGTTTTCTTGATGCGAAAAAATATATTTAATAATATGCCTATAAAGTTTCAAAGGTCTCTGACACCGATTCAGCAAATTATTTTCGATGCAAGGGATATTTCGATTAACTCAGTTTATCCGGGGTTAGTGAGATCTACCATGACAGGTGGGTCTGGATTTTACACAACTGACGAAGTAGCTGAAATAGTGTTGTTTGTAGTGCTTGAAGCGCCAAAATCATTAAGAGGTCAGTTCGTGTGGTATGACAGAAGTATCGTCGATTGAAGTGATTATATACTCGTAACTAATTATTCATTCAATATAGCTGAATTAGATAAATATAAATAATCCGGTTGACACAATAGTAAACAAGGGAGTCATCTTTGTAGTCTAGCAGTCTGGTGTTGGCATTTAGTTTATAAAGATCCAGGGTTCGATTCCAGGTTCAGGCAATTTCAAATGTGTTCTATTGTGGAAGTAAATGTTGTTACTCCCGGAGGTGATAAAGGGGGATGAGAAGGCGCAGTGTGACTTTCTTGAAAATTTGTAACATTTATATATGACTCAGAAACCACTAGTCAGATCATGATAAATTTATCTGAGTCCCATACTCGGAATAATTAGCTAACTTATGAAAACAAAGATATCAAAGTGGGACATGATAATGAAACTGGAGCCGATTATTTGCGCTTTTACTGTGCTTAAATTATTGCATATTCATGAGCACCTGCAATTATGACGTTTTGTACAAAAATGAAATTAACTTTTAACAAACTATCATTGTAAAAAATATATTTTGAAGAGGAATAAAAAAAATATAGACTTCTCAATTATTGGATCGATTTGAAAACAATGATTTTCATTAGAATCCTACATTATCCGTGGCAAATATATTATTTAAAAAATGCCCTTGCGTACAAACAGAACCAGTAGGGTTACTCTCGAAGCTCGATTCATGCATTATTGGAAGTTGGAATCGAATATGTCATTTTAGGTACTCTTGAACACAATACTGGCGAATTATTACCATTTAGTTAATAATAAATAGTAAATTATTTAATCCTATTCGTTGAATTTATTTGTAACTAAATGTTAATAATCCCCTAATTCTGTGTTCAAAAGTACCTAAAATGACATATACGATTCCAATTTCCAATTCGCATGATATCGAGATTCAAGAGTAACCCTACAGAACTAGCCAAAAATTATCTTTACGTTCAAATGTTCCAATGTTCCAGCACATTTGAGTTTTAAAGTTATTAATGTTAGTTGGTCATTTATACTGATAATTTAGGTATATAAGTCTAAGTTGCAAAACTAATGTTTGGATTGTACTTTTGCGCAATTTGTAGCAAGTTTGTTTTTCTGTAATAAACGGGATGAAATATTTTTCATATAACCTTTTTCGGAACATGAAGTATTCAGCAACCTTTCGTTTCGATCGGTTCAGTAGTGCTTAAAGTTTGAAATAATTTTAAGACGCCGAGATTGCGCGTATACTACAATGTTTTTTCTAATAACGGAATAAGGAAATGTAGTCATTTCACTTAATTAAAATCAGCTTGATTTTTACAATGGTGAATATCATTATACTATTGACAAGTTTAATGGTTCGAAAGTTATTTTTGCACTATTAAGTTAGCTCAAAAGCAAGGGTAACAAAATATTTTGGGAATTGATGATAAATTAAATGTGAAAATTCCCCTTCAAACCCAAGCAACAAAAGCAATTAATGTCCAAGGTTGCAAAAATATTTTACTTGCACGTTAGGTAAAAACGGTGAGATAAAAAACTTTTGTTTAATTTTTAAACAAAAAATCGTAAATAATGCACTTATCTAAAACGTTCGTTTCTTAAAACGATATAAAATTTTCCGTTTACAGTCTAGCTAATGAATTATTGCAATGTTTTGTGCATTTTTTTGTTTTTCTTGTGGGAAATATATTTAATTGTAAATGTATTCATTGTAATAATGGGTCATTGTAAATGCAAGGCGTACTGAGAGCAGGTGGGTTATTCTGTATCTTTTTAGTAATGATCCATTGTATTTCTGTTGGTCACAGGAGATAGCAAATTTAAAGCACGTCATTTGACAGCTATTTGATGTACACTTTACCCAGTGATCATAACTAAAAGATACTGATACCAGGATACGTTTAAAATCAGTTGACATTTGTATTATTCTTCCCTTATAAATTCGTCTTTGTCTTTTCCTACTATTAAATACATTAAGTATTAATCTTTGACTTATCTTTGACTTTGAACTGTAAATTGTTGCAAACCTACACCAGAAGATTTAAGAATAGCTCCTTGCCTCGCATCGATGGTCGTGGCGCTAGCATACTCAACTCAACCGACCAACTACGAGGCTTGAGTTTGATGCCCGACGGGGGCAGGCATTTGCATGATGAATATTTAAGTATCTGCTTTTTCAGGTCTTTGTGCTTATTGAATTTGTTCTGGCGTATCTCTATTTAGAATTATTAGAATTGTTTACTAGCATTCATAGCACAAGCGTTTAATTTATGCAAATTAAATTTGGGGTTAGATCAATTTGTGTAATTTGGCAAGGAATATTTATTTATTTTTCGATGTTTAAATCGTTTCCATGGTTTTGTGGTCCGGCGTCGGACTTGACCTCTTAAGTTTCCGGGTTCAATCTTCGGACCGGGAACAATAAAATAGAAAATGTGTATTTTCAATTTTCTAATAAAAAAAACGTTGTCCGTAATTGGATATATTGTTTTCGATAAGCTTGCCACGTATCACATTGTGGGATTTAATGTCTTCGGCCAGTCGTGGGTGTCCTAGTTGTACCTCTGCCTAAAGATTAGGAGATTTGAGCGTGAAGATACTTTACTTCATAATAACAATAAAATTTTCTCCAAAAAAGAGTTCTTGGATTACATCCGCATTGAAATTAGAATGGCAAAAAGTGATCGATATTTTCCCCGTGTTGGTCCGGGCTCCTTTGTAGAATAGACCATCTGCCTTCCTGCCAGGCAGCTCGTAAAAGGCGAGCATAGGCTTACCGTCACTAACACCGTGACATCTGACTAGGTCGTAGAGTTTCGCAGCAACTCGCGCGGATAGGTATCATAGCCTTATCTATTCCTGTTGCTATAACGTCAGTGCTTGCCGTTGACGTGTTGCAGTCCGGAAGGTAAGGTAGCCGGTAAACTTACTTTTGCTCATGGTCTAACATCCCCGCCTCAGGTTGGCAACGCATCATTACCACCTTTGGTGTCTCTAGGCTGCGTGAATTTCTTACCATCAGGAAATCCATCTGCTTGTTTGCCTTCCAATATTATAAAAAAAATGATGCATACCAGATGCAATAAGAATATGATAGAGTGTGCGATCTGATGATTGATTATATTCGTGCAAAGTTATCCACCGCTATGCACTACATCCGCGTACATTCGTACAAGTGTTCTTCTTTCTGGCTTTAAATATTTTGGATGACGCATTACATTTCACGTATCGCGTACCGCGTATGCGCACTACTTGTATTCAGCCTCCCACCAGACACCACGGCAATGTCCTTTATTATTACACTGTAACTTATCTCGGAACTCTCTGTCACTCACTTCCACACGCATTGAAATTTAAATCTTTAAAATTCGGCAACCTATATTAGGAGCGAATTTTTTGCAGGCAACCCTGTATCAATGTGTTCGGAATAAAGCAGCGCTTACGTTGATATAAAATTTATTCTAATATCCAGTCAGTGAAAGTAACTGATATCGACATATCTGTTTATACCTGGCAACCCAGTAGATTGTCCAGGTAAATAATAAGCAACCCAACAATATTTTCTTATTATCATGATGTTGCAACATTGCATGATAATATATTTTTAAAAAATAATTAAAAATACTCTGTCCAGGTTTTTTTAGGCAGCCCATTTTTATTATATTCTGTGATATACTAAATTTATTATAAAATACATTTCATTCTATTATCAGCTTGGTGAAGGTCGACTTAGGTTCGGATCCTAGACCATTATGTTATTTCTAATTAAAGGAATTTTGCTTGGATCGGTTGCGCATAATTCGAATAAGGTATCGTAAATGAGAGAAACAGTTTTTTTAATAAAGAATTATATCTCTATAATAGAAGGCATTTGAACATCATCTCAAAAGACAAATGATCCAAGAATATTGGAAAATATTCAAAGTGCTTATTAAGAATAGAAATAAAGTAAAAATATCTCCACGCCCCCCGAAAAGGTAGGCAGAGGCACAACCAGGGCACTCACGACTAGCCGATGACACTAAGTCCCAATGTGATACGTGGCAAGCCCGTCATCCAATCTCAAGCAACTTCTTTTTATTATAAAATTGGAAAAACCAAATTTTCTATTTGTTGCCCGACCTGGGAATCGAACCCGGGATCTCAAGAAGTCAAGTCCGGCGCCGGACCGCTTGACCACATAGGCGATGTAAGCTTATTAAGAATACATTAACGAAAGGTCTTTCAAGGATATCGTTTAATTAAAGTGTCGTTGTGTGACGGACGGCGGTCCCCTCGTAATTGCACTATATATTATGGCTAATGTTCCAAACTTAACGATTCCGTTTGCGTAACTTATTCTACGAGATGAGGCTATTAATTTTTTACGCTCAGCCATTTTGGTTTCTCAGTATTTTGTATTGTATTGCAAGTCCATGTTGTCCGTGTTGGTCCGGGTTCCTTTGCAGAATAGACCATGCAGGCTGCCAGGCAGCTCGTAAAAGACGAGCATAGGCTTATCTTCACTAACACCGTGATATCCTACTAGGTGGTAGTTTTGCGACTCGCCCGGATTGGTACCACGACCCTACCTATTCCTGCCGCCAACGTCCTATGCTTACCATTGACGCGTTTCAGTTTGGAGGGTAAGGAAGCCGGAAAATTTTCTTTTGCTCGAAGCCTAACATCCCGAAAATGAACCATTACTACATTACTACCTTTGGTGTCTCTAGGCGGCGCGAATTTCTTAAAATCAGGAAATCTGTTTGCTTGTTTGCCTTCCATTATTATAAAAAAGATAGGATGATAGAAGTAGTTATCAGTGCGGTTGTAACGATATTTAAACTTTTGTATGTTTACAAGCTTCCGCCCGTGACTTCGTCCGCGTAATGATATATAGCCTATAGTTTTCCTCGATAAATGGCCTATCTAACATAAATATTTTTTCAAATCGGAACAATAAATCCTCCGATTGGCGCGTTCAAGGAAAAAAATAAACAAACTATTCAGCTCTATAGCATTAGTATAGATAGATCACATAGTCACTTTACAGTAGAAGTTCGGTTGCTATGAGTGAGACAATTTAGATGACATTTTTAATTAATAAAAAAAAAGGTATCTTCACGCCCATATCCTCGTAGAGGCAGGCAGAGGCACAACCAGAGCACCCACGACTAGTCGAAGACACTATGTCCCACAATGTGATAGGTGGCAAGCCTATCACCAACCGGGCACATTTCCAATCACGAGCAATATTTTTTTATTTGAAAATTGAAAAAACCCAATTTTCTTTTTGTTGCCCGATTCGATTCGATGATTCGAACCCGGGACCTCATGCAGTCAAGTCCAACAACTGAACCGCTAGACCACTGAGGCAAAAATAATTAATTAACTGCAACAATATTTTAGTTTGGTTATATTTGTACAAAATGATTACATGTGATCCATTTAAGATATTAATGGGTTATTCACTTCCAATTTTAACTGACTCCAAGAAAGAAGGAAGTTTTGTACTGTGTACAATGTGACTTTTTTTTGTTTTTACGCGATTATTCTATTAATAGCCAAACCGATTTTGATGGTAAGTTTTAGAAAGATAGGTCATGATTTCGAGATGGTCCCATATTATTTTATCATGATACGGCAAACGGTTTTTGAGTTATACTTAATATTGCATACATTTTTCTTCTATCTCGACGACCTCATCATTGTTCTTACGAACTGCCTTGCAGAGAGGCAGATGGTCTATTCTACTCTGTGGACGGAGTTTTGGCGCCATCAAGAAAAAAGATGGTCGAAGTTTTTTCACAATTATTGAATTTCGTGTTGATATTGAGTGAAATTAGTCAATTTTGGTGGCATTTTGTACAATTTTGTTCAGTGAAAATGCACAAATGAAATAATCAATAAGAAACTAGCGTATCGTGTATTTCCTCGTTGCCGCCAAATCTCATTCATGAGCTTGAGTAAACAGGCCACCGCTTTACCCAAGAGCCTGACATGACTTCCTGACGACTTATAACTG
>NJDC01007316.1:22152-36444 GCA_002245475.1 Calephelis virginiensis
TTACCACCAGAAGAGCCGCGTGCTTGCTACATAAAAAAAATTGGAATGACTTCAATTTACAGACACAGTATTATGTATGATTTTATAATATAAGTAGATACACAAATATCAGTTTAAAATAAATTCACTTTTACAAATAATTAATACCGGTGAAATATAGACATGTTATGAATAAGGCCAGGGGAATAAAATGTTAGGAATTCTACGATAAAGGTATTTTGGTGATATTTAAATTATCCGCTTAATTGTCGACATAGCATAGAGAGTTCATAATGTGGTGTTAAAATGATTTGTCGATAGCCAAGTGTTCAGTGAAATACACCCATTATTTTAATTTTTTTCATTTGATCTCAAATGTCATTGTACATCAAACTTATTTCATTCTTTCAGTCATTTAAATGAAATTTTCCATACCCCTTTCGGACATGAGATTTTTTTATTCTTAGATCAACATAACTTTTATGATTTGTGTAAATACTGGTAGTGTCATTTATGAGAAAAATAATCAAAAAAAATATATTCATAACTGGAGTTATTACAACGATATATCACGATCGTAAGTTCTGGGTCTTATTTCAACCCACAGACGAGCGTAAGTTCTGAACTAAATATCACATAATTAATGACTAACGACTTAAATTGAATTTATTTTAGTGTATTTACTTAAGTTTTATTAAATAATGATGTTTTAAATATTACGCTATAACAATATACCTATGGCGACTCTTTATACTTAACCACTCGCCATTAACATCTTTGGTGTCTAGGTGACATGTATTGCTCACTATCACAAAATTCTAATTATACAGAATCATCGATAAATACTTATCGATAGTAAATCACCGCTACGTTCGGCATGCACTATATTATGCTTATCTCAAGCCACGCCTACGTCGATGCAACTAGAACTGCAAGCGTTCCTTTGTCTTCAGTCCAGGATCCTGTTTCTCGTATAGACGTATTTTCACACTTAACACATACAAAATTTTTGCATGTGTGTGTGTGCTGATATAGGCTGCACTACCAAAAAATTAATATATATACAAGTGTTATTAAAATATTGTTTTTTTATAATATATTCGTTACATTTTAATAAAAAGCTCATTATTCAATTATTTAGGTAACTGCTGATTTTTCATAGTATTTATTTGACTTAACCGGTCACACAGACTTGGAAGTTTGTTTGAAATCCGAAGCCGCCATTATTATAAATACATTAATTGATTCGTGACGATATTTTGTGTTAAGTGAGTTGTGATTTCGCCGCATCATTCCAATTTACTGGTGTTTTTACTGGTCTCAAGTGTTTATATTTTTACAAAAGGACGTTCGGTGTATTATAGTTACGCCAGAATACTTTTGAGGTTACCTTGCTAGTGATTTTTAGAAAATGGCGAAATCGGTGAATTTTGTTTAAAATGTCCGTAAACGATAATACAAAAATGCCAAATGAAGACATGAATGTGATTTATTACAGATTTCCTAACCTGCTCCTACTGTTTTCTTGCATTTGCATCAGACACAAAAAAAAAAACTATTGATGAAATGTTAGAAAAATTTAGAATTAAATTGTTAAAAAACAATTTCTGTTTTACTTGTTATTTCTTTGCATGACATAATTGCCTCATTTGATAATTGCCCCTAAAATTTCTACTTATTGTAATGTTATTGTACCCTTCGCATTTATAAGTGATTTTTGTAAGTTGAATAAGCGATATTGTGTTTTCTAAATTTTAGTGGCAATTTGTTTTTTTGTTCAAGAAATTATAAAGTATTTAAATATTACATATAAAAAGAATCCCGTTCCTAGTAGTTTTCGTTTGATATACCTACGGGGCGCCACTGTCTTGTAGCTGTGTAAGGCTATGGTTGCATTTATTGTATATTTAGTTACAATTCTTCTCTGTGAGTAATATTGTTCTGTGCTTCAGTCTAAATAACGAAACCAACGCTAGCACACGCTACCCTTGCGCAAGCCGCAACCATATACCTATGTTTGGTTGCGCAAATGAAATCACAAGTTAATTAGAAAACATATATTTATTTTACAATTTTTAAATCACAGGCAAGATTGACACGTATTGAAAACAATTGTACCATATAGTATTCTTGAAAATAAGAAAAAATAGCACTACTTCAGTAAAAAACATAAATTAAACGTTCTTAAACAAATAAAAACAAAATGCTTTCCTAGCTTTCTAAAAATCTTATAATTATCGCTTTAAGTAGAGTAATTAGTCTCTTGTTTCCACTACATATAAATTATTTCGTAGCATCATAAATCCATCCCTCGTCATTGCAGGCGTTATTATTTCAATCTTATTTTTTTGTCTGCAATACATAGCGTTTCTAGGATAAGATTAAATTTCCATCAAAAGGTGAATACCATATTATAACATTTTCATTTCCGGTTTTGTAGTTTTTAATGTATCGCCAGTTTTTCTCATGTGATACAAATTTGTGCATACTGACATGTGTTCGAAAAAGTCGCCATTGAAATAGTTATTAAAATATATCATTTGTGATCTAATTACTATCGGTTCTGGATGACCATGGTAGTCGTGTAGCTTATCGAGAAAATGTGTTTTTTTTTCAAAATACGCGAACGTTGAAGAAGTTTTATTTTGATCTGAGTTGTATGTTTTTTGGAAGTGGATGATCCTCCTACATCGTTATTTTGAGAGCCAGTAGCAGGAGTCTTTCGTATTTTGCTACCTTTGCGTGGTGGTGTAGGGTCGGCTTCACTAGGTACTTTGCTTGGTGCGCAGTATTTGTTTTCTTCTATAAATTCTTCTTAAACATCGTCTACTTCTAAGTCCGAACAGTTTCCGTCCTGTAGCAAGCTTAACACGAGTTCATAAAATTAATTGTAATCCTAAAATAAAACAAAATACTAAGAAAACTTGCAAAACTAGACAAAGTTACTTTTGTGCGTTTGTACAATTACGACCTTGAACTCACAATCGTGATGTACCTACTTAAATCCATAATTAATTGTATTTGAGACACAAAATTAAATGTATTCGATTTATTAAACGTTAAATAATGATTAAACACAAAAGAAATGAAATAAAACACCTAAATATTAATAAAAACAGCTAAAACTTACGACTTTTTGTTCGGGAGTTTTGTTCGGGAAGGATTGCAGCGATCTTGCCGACCAGCACGCGTCGTCTACTGAAAACGAAAACTTGCCGCGAAAACGATTCCTTAGTGATTGCTTGACGAACTCACGGTTATGCGATTTCGGTTTGGTGCGTAGAAACAGATTACGCGCGTATTTCGATTTGTCTCAAATTGGAAGTCACGATCGTATGACTCAGGTCCGAAAGGGGAATTGTTATTTAATGATAGATTAATGACCGCGTGCGTCCGTGAGATACGCAATTACTCCCCAGAATAATAAAAAGTTACATGAATTGAATCTAACCCCAAAATAAGCAAATTATACGCTTGTGTAATGGGTGTTAGTCAATGATATTAATACATAGAAATACTTAAATAGATATCAGAATAAATTTAATAAACAACCCATAAAAGACCAAAATGGAGATGAAAGTTTATATCAAAATCATGTTGAAGTAAAGCCAAACATCTAGTATTTAATATACTATACGTTATAAAAAAAGTCAGGAAGGTCTATGGTCTGCAAAAAATTTAATATTTTTAAAAAACGGGCGGCCCAGTACGTGCTTCGCTACATATATAACCACATGAACGACATAACACAACAAAATAAGAAAAGAAAAAAAAACAACTAAAAAAAGGTTTCAATATGACAGCACAATCCCCATCTGAAAGAAGTTTCAATTTGACAGTAAAATAGACAATAACAAAACGATCCGCCATTTATTGAATTCATTTGGTACAAATATGTGATAAATGAAGAACTGCGTAACCGATTTTATGTAAACTTCACGTAGACCATCTACTAGTCCATAAATAAATAGTCCAAATAAAGCCTAAACATTTGGTTTGAATAGGTGAGCCCGTTTTTGAGTTATATAATTACAACGAAAAGTAGAATTGACTTTTATATATATATATATATATATGTCGGAAGGTCATGAGCTAGTATACCTATTTTCTGATATCTGTGGTCATGAGTGTCGTCGGTGCAACGTGTGGTGCATCCGCTTGTAACGTCGGAAAGTCATGAACAAAGTATACTTGTGATATTGTGGTCATTAGTACATTTGGCACCACAGGTGCATCGGAATTCTCGTAGCTTGTTTCTTATTGGTCGGTTTAAAGTTGCTTCGTTAGCACAACAGGTGGTGCATTAGCAAGTAACTTGTTTCTTATTGGTCCGTTTGCCGGGAAGTCATGGATAAAGTTGTCTCATTAGCACAACAGGTGGCGCATTAGCAAGTAACTCGTTTCTTATTGGTCCGTTCACCGCGACCACGTGTATATAAACCCTAGCGCCACCATATTGCGGCAGACATGCTTTGTGCACGTCTCTCAGTGTTTCGACCATTATCTAGTACGGAGGTCGCCACTGGTAATAGTCTCTCTGTCATTGGTTGACAAAGAGACACTTCTAGGCCACAATTGTTAATTCAATTGGGATCTTGGGGTCCAGGATGTGGGTCGTCTGGGGGGTGCATTATTCGGTCGGCACTCACGTAGGAGGGGCGAGGTGGAGCCCCCCTTTCCCCTTCGGGGGTTTGGCATTTGCGTAAGCACAAACACCGTGACGTGCTTACGTAGTGTTGTCATAGTAGCAGGCTTACTCCAATGTTTATGATGGTTTGTTTAGTAATTTAGAAATGGGTGTACGCTATAGTTGTTTATGCGTGATTGTGGTTATGTTTGTAAACAGTGTAGTGAGCTACTCTATTGTTAATTATTATGATGGGGTTTACGATGTGGTTGTATGACTAGATCAGGTGTTACAGATTTGTTTCGATATTTCTGAATTATTTACTCACTACCCTCAAGTTGTGAGCTCTCGGCCTACTAGTCCCGTGGTTCCTGTTCGGTTCCGCGTATGTGTGATATCCCTCCGACATATATATAGATGAATATTTTATTATGTTTAACTTAATATATAAATATTGTTGTTTTTATTAATTACATCATTTTTTTATGAACTTAAATAAATTGAATCTCATCTAGATAGATAGATAGATAGATACAGTCATCATTATTGAAAATATCTTTCTAGGATATACGAGTTTGTTGTTGTGTCACTGAAAAGTAATTTTCCTTCAATCTTTTATTAAAAGTAGGTTTACCTATTTTTTACTTTTCTTTTGAGAAGGGCTATCACAAACCTCGACAGGAAGGAATTTCCACAATTTGTTTGATTGAAAAGTAAAAGATTTAGAATAACAATGGGAGTGCGAAGTGGGAATACGAAGTACTGAGCTACGGTTGGAAAGTTAAGGGGAATCGGTAGAGTATAAAAAACAGAAACACTCCTGCAGGTGTGAGGGAGCTGAGGAGTTGTACAGAATATTATAAAGGGGATATTACACCGTATTAGTTACACTATTTATAATTCAAGAATATCTATAAAACCGATTTGGCTAAAAATGTATGGGGAAATAGCTGAGAAGTAGGAAAATGACATAGGGTAAATTTTATCCCGTTAAAGTGCGAGGAAACTAGGAAAATCAATATTTTAACATTGCCCTACAAACTGACTGGGTGGAACGAAGTTCGCAGTAACGGGTATTTTATATAAACAAAATTGTGTTTGTTCATATGTTTGTCCTTTTTCCACGTTATAACGCAAAGATGTTACGGTAAATAATTATTTATGTGGACATATATGAGACTACTTTTTATCTTCATATTTAAACGGGTTTACGCGGGAGAATAAAAAAACATTAATACTCAAGGTATTTTTATTTTAGTACTTGCCCTGTGCTTGGGTTAAATTTCTATAAATAAAAAAAAAGAAAATCCTATCCAGGCGAGTTATTTCCTTTTTTTATTTGAAATTCATATTGAAACTCAAGCCTAGCGTCACGGAAATGTAACAGTTCTCTATCGTCATACAAAATGTTTCCCAAATGGCAATCAGGGGGGTTACCATAAGCTCTTAAAACAGCATTATTTCAATAATATTAATTGTCATCAGCGAAAGACAATTTTAGGATGTACACTATAAAGTTGCTTATAAAAGCGGATATTTAGCAAAATGGAAATAATACTGCTTATAAGCGTTCGTGCTAGGGCCCTTGAACGTGTACTGTGTAGTTATCTTACTATGGTTGCGCTGCTGTGACGGAGGGTCGATGTAGTAGCTTGTTTTGTAAGCAGAAGGTAAGCGAGGGATTTCTGATCTTACTTTGATTTAATAAATCGAGGTATATACTTATTAAGGCAAAAAAATATAAACTATATTGTGCTGTTTTTGAGCTTCACTTGAGATGTTAAGGATAGATTTATATGAAATTTAGTAACCAAAAACTCCACGTGCTTTTTTATTGAACACCTTTTTTATTAAAAAAAATATTTGTTTAAAAAATACAATACTTACGATACGCTACTGCTGAAGATGCGTAGCCCTATCGCATATTGACTGATGTTTAAGAGAAAAACAGAGCCTAGTTAGACTACGCGATATGTAAAAAGGGCATACAAACAAACATTTTTTGCATTTCATAATATTGACATGAAAATATTGTCTCTGTAGTCTAGCGGTACAGTATTGGACTTGACTTCATGAGGTTCGATCCTCAGTTTAGACACCAAACAGAAAATGTGTCTTTTCAATTTTTTAATTGAGAAACATTGCTCGGGATTGCATTTGTGCACAGTGTCGGATTTAGTATCATTGGCTAGTCGTGAGTCTCCTGGTTGCACTTCTGAAGATATTTTTTGAGTTGGATTATAGGAAAGTGCTCATAGCACCAAATGCAAATCGAACTAATATTTGCTTACTTAAGATCGAGATTACAAACTCCAAGTTTAAGTATACATCCGATGTTTAGTCATTAACTAGAGTAAACAATTTTAGATAGCAACTTCAGGAACAAGATAGTGTGATTATAATCAATTAGCTTCGATGAACCGGCTCACCACTAGGGAGGGGGTAAGTGATTCGATTATCCGAGAACCCGGATCAATCATAATTAGCCACCGGTGCCGTGGCGTTACACATGTCATAGTTTCCGATACCAGGGTTTTCTTAACTCTATTTGTGTTTCCATCAAGTGTATCCTAAATTTGATGGGACGTTTGGTTATATCCGTTTTTTTTATGATATTGGAAGGCAAACAAGCAGACGGATTTTCTGATGGTAAAAAATTCACGCTGCGTCGAGACACCAAAGGTGGTAATGGAGCGTTGCCAACCTGAGGCCGGGATGTTAGGCCTCGAACAAAAGTAAGTTTACCGGCTACCTTACCCTCTGAACCGGAACACGTCATGACGTTATGGGGGCAGGAATAGGTAGGGCGGTGGTACCAATCCGGATAAGTCGCTGCGAAACTCCACCAAACCATCTGCCATATCATACCATCTGCTTTTCTGCTAGGCTGCTCGTAAAAGGCAAGCATAGGTTTAACGTCACTAGCACCGTGACATCCTACTAGGTGGTAGATTTTGGCAGTCACTCGCCCGGATTGGTACCACTGCCTTATCTAAGTTTAGTTTTGATGTTATAGCGGCAAGAATAGATTCTTGCCGCTATAACATCAGTGCTAGCCATTGACGTGTTCCGATTCGGAGGGTAAAGTAGCCGATAAGGTTCCTTTTGTTCGAGGCCTAACATCCCGGCTTCAGGTTGGCAAGTCAAAGGTTGTTTCCTCGTTTTCTATATTTTCGTGAATCTTCAGTTTTGACCCTCAATCTTCACTTAGCCCTTTGATTTGTTGATTATACGACCAAATATCCTATAAGACCAGTTCATGGACAATTTGTGCTTCTAACAACCAGTAGCTTTCTCTTAGAGAATTGCCTCACGATATCGATTTTGCCGTTTAAATAATTAAAGATTCGCCTTTGTGGTCTAGCGGTTCAGTTGTTGGGCTTGACTGCTTGAGGTCCCGGGTTCGAATTCCGGGTCGGGTAACAAAAAGAAAATTGGATTTTTCCAAAAACGTTGCTCGGAATTGGAAAAGTTCTCGGTTGGCGATAGGCTTGCCACCTATCACATTGTGGGACTTAGTATCTTCAGCTAGTCGTGGGTACCCTGGTTGTGCTTCTGCCTAACTCTTCAGGGATATGTGCGTGAAGATAGTTTTTTTTAATAATTGAATACGTTAAGCAACAGGATATTGGACGTGAAGCAATGAACCGGCAAAACATCATAGCGTTAGTGACAGTACATTTGGGACCTTTTCCAAAAATCTGCTAAGCGGTAGCTGGTCTACACATCAATTCAGGTTAAACATTATCATAATTTGTTCTATAGATATTACTAATGATTTTTAAATATGTAATTATAAGTGTGCATAATTAAATACGCATTAATTATTTCTAAATACGTTATTGTAATTGTACATACTTAAATACGTACTTATTATGTCTAATTATACCATTGTAAGTGTACATAATTAAATAAGTACTTGTTATCTCTAATTGTAAATATAAGTATCAAAATTGTAAGCGTACTTATTTAAAAACATACTGATTGTTTCTAATTATGTGATTGCAAGTACACATAATTAAATACGTACTTATATTTTCTATATAGCTATGTAGTTGTAGGGGTAGGAGAGAATATATTTAAATTTCCAAGGACAAGGACTGCATGACTCTACCCAGGTTGCGTAGAAACTAATTTGACAGCACCAAACTTGTTGCTTCTTTTCGCTGAATAATGAATTACGGAGTGAAACTCCCCTGACCCTCTCCACTCCGTATTTAAAGTAGATTCAGACAACTGTACCTCTTGAAGGGTAATTAATAATAATACATAATAATAATAAACATAATTAGAAATAAAAAAATATAATGTCATAATGTAAAATTACTTTAACTACTGAAATAACTTTGACATGCTTGAGTTTTTTAAATAGCTACTTAATTATTTATATTATTATTTATGAATGTGATTTGATTGAAATGTGACTTGATTAGTGCAATATGTGATTAAGTACATCTTAAGATATAATTTTGCTTCTGTTTTGTAGAGGAGTGAATCTTCTGTATGTTAGTAGGTACTATTACTCATTCTGTATTTGTGTCGAAAGAGGATAGCGATATTTAGACATGAATGAGTAAATTTCCTATCACATTGTGGGACTTAGTGTCTTCGGCTAGTCGTGGGTGCTGTGTTGTGCATCTGCCTAACTCTTCGCTGATATGGGAGTGAAGTTACTAAATTAGTAAGTAAGCATAAACTACCGCAATTATGCAAGGTTATAATTATTATTACCCGAGTGACGCTCGGTCGTCTAGTAGATAATCTATTAATCGATGAACTAAAACGTTAAGGGTCGGTATTAATAATTTGATTTGGCTTTAATCAATCATAAATTTGCTTGGTGATTATCATGTATTGGATTACCAACATGTGTTTGATACCTTCAACATATGGTCAGTTCAAAACAATTTATAATGTAAAAAATATTATAAAGTTTTCAGAATACCTAGAAGGCAAAAGGTACGTTGTGCAGTTTCATCTTTTATTAATACTTTTCACACTGAAAATGCTGCAAAAGTAAAACCAATTGGTTATTATTTTAAACTAGCTGCCTATTCCGGCTTCGCTCGGATATTATTTTTTTTGATTATAAATTGAGATGTAAGCTATTCTATCTTTCAAGTTGGATCAAACTGCACACGGTGTACAAATTCGATTCAAATCGGTTAAGTACTCGTTCCTAGTTTAGAAGTCCATCGCGGACAAACAACGTGACAAGTAATTTATATTTATTAAGATTAAAATAACATAAGATGCTTAGTGAAATGACGAAATGAATTTTTATATTAATGTAAATGAAATATAAACAAATTGAGTTTTATAAAAATCAGTTTAATAGTTTTTAAGTAACAGATACTAGTAATAGTTTTAGAATACATCCTGGGTGGATGGACCTCGCTTGTTTTAATGTTCATAATACTAATATATCTTACTAATAAGATAACGTCATTAGTAAGGGTAACAGTGGTTTTTCCGATCCATCGGAGTTTTGTGCACGTATAAGTAAAACAAATACAAGCAATAGTCAAATACTTAGTAAATATTATATGTTACAGACATATTAATTTTGTAAATAACAAAATAACAATTTTGGAAAGACATTAAAAAATAAGAGCCAAGGAAAATGTGACGATCACATTTCTTAAGATATTGGAAGCCAAACAAGCAGACGGGTTTCATGATGGTAAGAAATTCACACCGTCTAGAGACACCAACGGTGGTAATTGTGCGTTGCCAACCTAAGGCCGAGATGTTAGTTCTCGGGCAAAAGTAAATATTACGGCTACCTACCTTATCCTCCAAAACGGAACTCTTCAACTGCAAGCTCTGATGTTATGTCAGCGGGAATAGTTATGGCGGTGGTACCAATCCGGGTGAGTCGCTGCAAAATTCTACCAACTAGTCAGATATCACGGTATCAGGATGCTTTAATAAGCTGCTTGGCAGGAAGTCAGATGGTCTATTCTGTAAAAGAGCCCGAACCAACACGGCGAAAACTTATGTTGTACATCTATATGACTGCTTTTTTTGTCTGAAATTGTTTACAAATAATTTTTCTAGTTTCTATTGGTATCATTAACTAACATCCATGACATGAGCATAATTACAGTGCCACCTGAAGCTTTATTACTACCGGAGGTTACACTTCTAACAAAAAAAATCTACTTAATCACTCTCTTTACTGACCTCTCTATCGTTGGACTAAGTTAATTGACATCACAAAAATCTCCAAAAGAGAGACCGTTAAATAAGAGGGGGTCAGCAATGACTTGACCTAGGTTAGAAGCTATCTTTGAATTCAATATTTTGAACCGCAGAAACGTTCTTGGGTTAAATTCTGAGTTCAACTGGTAAATATGAAGTGATTGAACCTATATAGAAGCTAGCTCGGAGTTAAATACTTAACCCAGGAATCTGCAAGTGGCACTAAGCAGACGAATAATTTGAGGGTTCCATAAGTTTCGCTGGAATCACTCCTTGATTTAAAATGCATGCTAACATGCAGACGTAGACTAGTCAGTCATTAATTTCATAAAGATTCGAAAAGAACAACGAAAGCAGATAAAACCATTTCTAGGGGTGCTAAGAAATATATTTTATATCCAATAAAAATTTGCATAGAAACTTAGGCGGCAGGTACGAAATAAATAATTCAAAGGATCAGACCAAAGTTTAGACGGCTTGGAAAATCTTTGACAAAATTTCGCCTCAAGTTATAAGTTACCATCAGATCTCGGTTATGTTTTGAATATTTTGATATAGACTTACGCTTTTACCTCATATATATGTAGAAAGTTTGAAGCCAGGACTTGATTCAAATTGAAATAGACATGAAAGATTGTTCATCGTTATCATCTTTAAACATTTAGAAAACCAACTAAACTGTGATGGATAGTTGTATATCTACTAGAGTTTTGTTAGAGGCCCAGTGTTTTTTTGTAATGTGTAACTATTATGTCGTGTGAAAAAAGAATAAATCAGGATTTTGTCTGAAAAAAATAGTACAAATCAGGCTTTTTGTTCCGCAACATCTTGGGTAAGCATTTAGGTCAGAGAAATTTCTGTGCTTTTGTGGACCCAAAGAAACCATTTGAAAGGGTTGTATGTAAGGAATAGAAAGCAGAGTCTTCATCGTCGGCACTTAGTGGAATTCTATTGTATATATACGAAGTGTATTGTGGAAAAGTACAAGTTTTATTGATATTTCGCATGTTGTCATGTATTTAGACTACAAAACATATGTGACACTATATATAGTCTCGGTTTGATGTTATAATTCAGGTCAAACCGGTTTTTTTGTTGTTAAGCTTATTTATCTTGTATCTAGAGAAATGGGATGAAGGGTTAAGATTTTTTAATGGGGTATGCATTTATACGAACAAGCGGTGAATTGCTTGCACTATGCAGATGATAGAACAGATATGCATTTCGCATGTAAATAGTTTCAGGTCCTAAAGAGACTTAGGAGCTTGGAGAAGACCGAGGTGGACGTTCAATGATCATATCGTTCAATGATCAAATTATTCAAGGGTGGTGTCAAAAGTCTCCAAAACTAATGTGTTTCTATGAAAAGAGTAATGAATGTTTAGGAACCTAAGCAGGTCTGTAGGAATCTTGGAGCTTCTCTCTGCGTAGAATCAGTTTATATTTATTTGCGTTACAAAACAACCAGCTGATTCAAAGAAAAGACTTGTGGCACTCGGAGAATGCCGTGGTAAAGCTTTTGCATAAGCAGGCATGAGTCACTAGATTGCGGGGCGTAGAGGGGGATTACGCATGCGTAGTAACGCCGATACAACCAATGCCACCTAGATTCGAGTTGCTGAACTAAAGAGACAAGCGTGATCAAAGGTATTAAAAGTTCTGCTATTCATCAATAGATGGCAAAACTAAAAAGTATCACCGCTGTGCCGGTCGGAGTGGGGGTGTTAGGTTATTTTCGTTACGGAATTTCTGGATTTGGTCTCCGCGTTAAAGGACCTCGATAGAATCTATGCAATAGTTAAAAAACTTTTTGTTATTTTGATGTAATGTGCACTTAGAATGAGTATGTTTATCACTAAAACTGTGACTAATAGCAGAGTGTTAAAAAGCGTCTAACGCTGTGATGCTACCGCATTACCTATTCCAGTTGCCATAATTGCATTAGTAACTTATCCTGGTTTAGATAGTAATATAACCGTTAATTTCATGAGGTCCTGGGTTTGAATCCCGGGTCGGGCAACAAAAAGAAAATGTGGTATTTCCAATTATGTAAAAAAAAAGTTGCTCGGGATTGGATATGTGCCCGGTTGGCGATAGGCTTGCCACCTATCACATTGTGTGACTTAGTGTCTTCGGCTAGACGTGGGTGCCCTGGTTGTGCCCTTGCCTACCCCTTCGGGTGTATAGACGTGCAGATATTTTTTTTAAATAACTGTTAACCTGATTTAAGACATATTATCATTGGGCAATCCTGTCAGTCGATGTTTTTTTATAGTATAGCGAGGCAAAACTTTTTGCTATAAACAAAATCGACTGGTTTAAATTTTTAAATACACGGGCAAAGCAACGACATTAACTTGAGCCTTTTAATGCCTTGTCTTTCACTGTTCTAAGTCTTTGTTCAAACGACTTCAAATCTACTTACGTAGGGTTATAAAGCAATTCATATTATACCTTTTCACAAACTTTCTGTATAATGTGGATTCATTTTTTGAAACATCAAAGTAAGCGAATTAGATGGAACCTTCTCAAACATACAATAATAGATAGTTCAAAATATGTTGTATATACTTGGTTTTATAAACATAGCCTATATGTGCATCATATAAATATCCCTGTCGTGATCCAACCACCTGATCTGATCTCGCTGATGATCAATAACGTTTTTTTATATGCAATGTCAAAGAAGATGCAAACGAATTGTCCCCCGCGTGGTCCGGGCTCCTTTGCAAAATAGAATATCTACCTTCCTACCAGGCAGCTCGTAAAAGGTTAGCATAGGCTTACTAACACCGTTACATCTCACTAGGTGATAGAGTTTCGCAGCGACTCACCCGGATTGGTACCACCGCGTTACCTATTCCTGCCGCCATAACGTCATTACGTGTTTCGGTTTGGAGGGCAAGGTAGCCGGTAAACTTGCTTTTGCTTGAGGCCATACACCCCGGCCTCAGGTTAGCAACGAACCGCTACCACCTTTGGTGTCTCTAGGAGGTGTGATTTTCTTACCATCAGAAAATCCGTCCGTTTGTTTGCTTGGTAAGAAATTCACGCCGCGTAGAGACACCTAAGGTGGTAATGGTGCGTTGCCAACCTGAGGCCAGGATGTGGGGCCTTGACAAAAGTAAGTTTACCGGCTACCTTAAACTCCAAACCGGAACACGTTATGACGTTATGGCGGCAGAAATAGATAAGGCGGTGGTACCAATCCGGGTGAGTCGTTGCGAAACTCTACCACATTGTAGGATGTTACGGTGTTTGTGACGGTAAGCCTATGCTCGCCTTTTACGAGCTGCCTGGCAGGAAGGCAGATGGTCTATTCTACATAGGAGCTCGGACCAACACAGGGAGAATATTTCTTAATGTTAGGACACTCTTATAATATATACCTACCTTTATAGCTTACACACACCCATGTCCGCTGACATACTGATCAACTAACGGCCAATATTAATAATCAATCCTAATCCAAAAAGTGCTGT
>NJDC01007316.1:45894-63915 GCA_002245475.1 Calephelis virginiensis
CATCACAGGCTATTAAATTATTACCGAGACTGATTTTCAATAAGCTTGTATTAACCTCGTAAGCCCCAATGTACTCAGATGAGGCAAAATAAAAGACAGCATTGGGACCCCAAGTCAGTTTATTTTTTTACTAACGTTAGTACCCATTGTGATCAGTTGAGGACAAAATAAAAAAATACAAGACACTTGAATTTTAGCGCGTAAATGAATTGTCAGTCGCTGCTCTCTGGTTGGCCGAAACTTAAATGTCAATTTGTAGAAGTGAAATTTCAGACCAATGAAGTGAAATCTGTCCTTTTTCCCAAAAATGGCGAACATGCAGCGTCCACGTCGAAACGGTGAGTAGTAATCTTAATTTATTTCAGTCATCAACAACTTAATTCTTAAACAGGGTAAATATTTAAGTGACATATATATATTAGTTTTTAAATACAATACTATTTGGTTTTAATATAACTATAATACGTAATTATCGACAAAAGAAAAAATATGTACTCGTCCGAAGACATTGGGCTTTACTTATACTTCTGTGATTTTTTTTTATGTGATTACTTGATCACATCGGGTTTTAGTTATATTATATAAATATACATTGTTATTTTAATTTTGCTGCAGGTTTGTTAAATGATGAAATTGAGGAATTGTTGAATGATTCTGAAATTGAAGATCTGGATCGAAGTCAGCAAGACGACGGTTTATACTCGGATTCTGATTTTGAAATTGCCTCGCATCAAGATGACAGCATCTCTACAGAATCGGAGCCCGATGCCGAATTTTCTGTATCAGCTCGACGTGGGATTCTTCGAGGTAGAAGTAGTGGCAGAGGACGCTTAGCTAACTCGATTGCGTCCCAGAGGCAGAATATTCCAGCCTCTAGTGGCGCCACAAGCACAGGTTGGTCTGCAGGACAATTTTCTCCCTACGACTTAGAACTGTTGCAACCAAGCTACCTGCCTAGTAATATACAGGACACTGATGATAGGATTAGTCTATTTATGCAGTATATTGATGACGATCTTATCAAAGAAGTTGTCGACTGTACTAATCAGACAGAGGTCAAAATTACTGGTAAAAGTTTGTGTTTGACTGTCAGGGAGTTGTACGTTTACATAGGTATATCTTTTGTGATGTCAACCATTAATTATCCATGGCTTAGAAGATACTGGGAAAAAAAGTGGAGGGTAGCTATTATAGCTGACAATATGTCTCGTAACCGGTTTATGATGTTAAGGAACTCTCTCAAATTTGTTTATGATGACAATATTACAAATGAGATAAGAACTAAAGATAAGCTGTGGAAAATGAGACCTCTGATTGTAAAGGTGCAAGATGGTTGCAGACGTCAAGAAAAACAAAAAAAAATGTCAATAGACGAAATGATGATACCGTTTACTGGATCTTGCCCATCGAAGCAGTATTGTCCTATGAAACCAAACCCAGTGGGTCTAAAAGCTTTTACACTTGCTAATCCTAATGGGTTGATTTGCGACTTTGATGTTTACCAGGGGAATACGACGTTTCCTCAATTTGAATCCTCTAACTACGGACTTGGAGAAAAAGCAGTACTATCTTTAGCTGATTCTCTTGTCCCAGGCCATACTTTGTACATTGATAGATATTTCACATCAATGAAACTAGCCGAAGAATTGCTCAATCGAGGTATACGGTGTACGGGAACTATTCAAAAAAACAGAGTTCCAAGAGATGCAAGAAACAAACTTATGGATGACAAGGAACTGAAACGTCGTGGTAGGGGCAGTTTACATACTCTCGTTTCAGATAATGGTAAAATAGCTATTACTAAATGGTTTGACAACAAACCGGTGTTGATGTTGTCTACTGCTGAGGCACAAGAACCGATGGATATTTGTCGCCGTTGGTGTAAGCGTACCAAGCATTACGTTAATGTCGATAGGCCTAGAGTTATTCGCAATTACAACACGTATATGGGCGGCATTGATTTAGCAGATCGTCAGTTGTCTGTATGTCCATATAGATATTGCACGCGGAAATGGACGCAACGTTTTGCATCCCATATGCTTGACTTAGCAGTATGTAATTCTTGGATGCAATATAAAACCGAGCAGATGCGCAGAGGAGTGCCTTTGAAAAAAATTCAACAGCTCCGAAAATTTAAAATGGACCTAGGAGAGCAACTTATTGATTTGAACTCGTGTGAAGAGGATATATCCGGTGTAGATTTTGATGAACAAGAGCAAGCAGTACCCAGAAGGATAGGAAGGCCCACACCTATTGTTATTCCATCCAAAAAACGTCGTCTCCAGAACGCGAAACACCTACCATTATTCGAAGACAAGCAATCAAGATGCCGCCATTGCCATAACAATAAATCGCGGACCAAATGCAGTACTTGCAATATTTTCTTATGTCTGAATAGGCAAAGAAATTGCTACAAAGAATTCCATGAATAGATTTCATAAATTTTTGATACCTAATATAATGTACCTGATGGTTCCTAAGGAAATTTCTTTTTTTATTATTAAAGACAAATAAATTTGATTTTGGTAGTAACCATCACATTTCTTTTTCCAATGTTTTTATGTTACCTCCATATTAAATAGTTGTAAGGAAGAATTTTTGTGTGATATTTGTATGTAAGAAAGTTTTCTAATGACTGATAGCATTATTGAATAATATATATTTTTGTAATTGCCAAAAAGTTATTTATGTTAGTCTCAATTGAATATTAAATCTTAATGTTAGGTTTTAAAAAAGTAATGTAATGTAAATTAAATTCAAAATGTATGATTATAGAAGATTTTTGATTTTTTTCTTTTCATTAAGAATCTCGTTTTTGTTAATTTTATGAATAAATAAAAGATTTAAAACTACTTTCTTTTAATTATTATTACCCCATGAACTCATATAAGGACAAATACATTAAGGATACTTTGGCAAGTAATACCCAATATCCTCATACAAGAACAAAATATATTGCATTTTTAAACACTCTAAAAGAATTGTACATATTAACAATGTTGCCACCAATAAGTCCCACTTAGGATTGCATGTGTTTAGGGTTCATTATTGAAAAAAAATGACTTGGGTCCGAGCCCTTTCAAAATATTTTGTCCTCGTGTGAGGACACTGGGGCGTACTTCTTAAAGGTAAATTTTAAGATTGGGTTTTACGAGGTTAATACACACAAAAAATTTCATCAAAATCGGCCCAGTGGTCTAGAAGGAGTTCAGTAACAAACACACTAATACAAGAAATATACATAATATGATTATTTCATATATCGAAAGCATTATCAGTTTTGAACTATCTATCAACATTTGATCGGTCTTAGAAGATTACGTACCCTTTATATTATCTCAATTGCTGAGCACATTACAAACAAAATACAATACGTACGATACAGACACATGTAACAAAACACTATTCCGCCAAAATATATAGAGCTGCGCTGTCAAGCTCCTGATGAATGAACTCTGTAATAAGTTATCAGGCTGCTAAATGGCCACATTCACCCCACTCACCCCTAGGGAGTGTACGAGATAATACCACATTAGTCGGAGCGCGTTTTTCATTCCAAAATATTAATTATAGAACAGACTTTAGTACCTATATATAGTTTGGTCTACGAGTCAGATGTTTTTTTTATAAGACTTCCCTTATCGCGATATCAAATCGTCTCCAATCCTTCAATTCGACTCCAATTTCATGACTACAATATATAAGAAAATATGCATTATTAAATGTTATTTATTTTTTTTCTAAATCGTCGAGATAAAATAAAAAAAATAAATTTTATACAACTTTTCTATGACTATCCGACACGGCGAATTTTGTAACAACTACGTTTAGTTTTGTATGGAAAAAATAAAGTATAAAAGAAGATCAAGACTTACAAAAATACTCGTAACACACCAAAAAAGAAATAGCAAAATTCCGTCCGGACCGGACTGACCAACTTTGTTTCAGGCGTAATTTGATGACTGTTTTAATAAATATTTTTAGTGGACCCTTTCATTATAGGGAAGCACAAAAACGTCAATAGTTTCATTGTATACAATACTATACAATAACTCTTTATGCACCAAATACAGAGAAATTACAATGTATTTGTAATTTCTCTGTATTATATAAATAAAACTTAAATTATTGGAATGATGGTGCAATATTTTTTGAGTTTTTCTCAACGACCTCTTTCATTTGATACCCATATTGCAGAAGTGCGTAAATAATAACTGTTCTGCCATCTTAGATTAGACGTCACACTATTCGAGTTGCGTTTAGCAAGCCCTTTCAGTTGATACTCACATTGTAGAAGTAGATTAAATATAACTATTTCGCTATAGACGGATCATCATATTGGATTTAGAATGACTTCAAACATTATCGTGCATAGTCATCCAAACTAAACATGTACACAAAATTTTATTACTATTGGTTGATAATATCTACTTGAAAATTGAGTTCAAAGTTTCTATGTTTATATACATACATTGCAAGTTAAGAAAGCTTTCAATAACATACTCGTACAATGCAACTTGAACAAAAGCTTTCAATAAAAAGCCGTCCTTTATATTTACATCTGTTATAATGGGTTTTCGCAAAGTGTCTCCTGAGGAGTTCCCTTATTCGACTGTATGTTTGTTACGTTATTACTCGACCAACAACGAACTGATTTCACATATTTTGACAACAACATTAATATTATTGGTGATGTCAACATAGACAATTTTTTAACGTGACAACATCTTATAGTTCGATGGAGCCGACTGCACGCACCAAGAAACATGACTCACGTGGCGTTACCTTGCTCTGAGGCGTTCCATTTAAGGCCTATCTTTCCAAAATTAATTATTACATCTTGACGTGGTACTAAAGTCGTTTTTTTTGCAGTTTTACTTAAGCTTAAACTGTTTCTCTGTTAGGATATAACTAAATTAATTCTTCATTATGTAACTGAATAGTTCTGACAAGAATAAAGACGATACGTGGCGGCTTAGCATGTGTTTTATATTTTTCCCTCTTACAATTTGGAGCTGATAAAATTTCTGATCATAATAACAAGTAGAAGCGTTAATTAAATTGATAAAATATGGTATTTAACAACCTAAACAAGCTTTAGTTTTCACTCATTATGGATTTTAAATGCACAATTGTTAGAAATCAATATGCCTCTGAAATGTTAATATTGGAATATTACAGCAACACTCATAGACGTAAATTTACATTTAATCATTAAATCACAATATTGTAAAGACAATGTTGACTTAACGACTGATTAAAAGATAGTTGACGTCTTTGAGTGTGGCCATCAGATCAATAAAAAACATCCAAAAGGAGCCATCACATACAATTGCAATGAAAAAAACATATTTAGTGTAATAGATTTAAGCAAATAATTGCCTGATTCAATAAAATACTGTTCTTTTTGTCGCTGTTAGGATATAAGTACATTAAACGTTCATGTTAAATTACTGTATCTATTAAAAAGACGGGTTGCACTCCAGGAGTGCCGACAGAAGTGAAAACTTGAATAGTAAACGTTATGAATTTTTGATATTTTGGAATGGTTAGGGAATAATTTTGCACGAATTGCTTTAATTGTCAGTATGAAAGTACTATTATTTATGTACAAACATTATTTTCATATCAATAACCTGCGCTTAAAAAATACTCGCTGCTAGGAGGTTCATCATAATATTATCTGTATAATGAACATTGCTCGTCTACACATAAAGCTTATTTTCAAGATGGAATAAATAGAGCAATGTCTGTTGATTCGATGTTCACATTATGGTGAAGTCTATGTTGGGGAACTTCGAAACCCTTTTTATTATATCACTTTCTAACTCCATGTTAAAGATTTTACATACCAAACTATAATCTTAGATAGTGCGTCATTGGTTTTTGATATTTATCAAATAAGAAACTTATCACTTAGTTATAATAAAGTATCCTTATCTTCAAAATGTCACTTATAGCTTGTTTATTCATATCTTATCTTTTCTCTATTTCAATCCAGCTCATGATAATGGTTATAATTATTAAAGTGTTTTTATACAAAAACAGTTATAAATAATGTTGTTAAATATGACTTTTTATACATAACTTCATGCCGAGTTCCTTACGTGGTAAACAGAGAGTATTGAGTGCCAAATGACACGATCCTGGCAGACTCTCCTATGTTTCACCATTTTTATTACCTTTTCATACAAATACGCAGGTTTCGGAGAATCGAGATACTACCATAGGAAAAAACCCTACCAATTGGATCGTGAAACGTAAAGGTGCCTAGGTGTCTCTGTGTAAAAAAAATATATCTTCACGTCCATATCCCCAAAGAGGTTGGCAGAGGTACAACCAGGGCATCCACGACTAGCCGAAGACACTAAGTCCAACAAAGTGATAGGTGGCAAGCCTATCGCCAACCGGGCACATATCCAATCTCGAGCAACATTTTTTTATTAGAAATTTGGAAAAAACATATTTTATTTTTGTTGCCCGACCCGGGAAACGAACCCGGGACGTATCCAATCTCGAGTAACATTTTTTTATTAGAAATTTGGAAAAAACATATTTTCTTTTTGTTGCCCGAACGAACCCGGGACCTCACGAAGTCAAGTCCAACACCTGGACCGCTTGACCATTTATCCCGCTTTGTATATCTGCTTTGTCAGTCTTAATCTGCTATTCTTTTCACGTGATCGAACCAACGAAGCATGCCATTTCTCTTATTTTTCTTACATATCCAACTCTCGCGTCCATACAAAGTTGGAATTAGCACAGAATTATGCTACGTGAATCTAACACCTTGGCTCAAAACCTTGATTTAAAATAGCTTACCTAGCCTTCCATTCACACTATTCCCTGTACACACTCTCCTTTCTGTGTCTGCGGTGTACCTTCCATCCGTGTTAGAAGAACGATTAAGATATGCAATTCCACTTACTTGACCCTGCACTACACCATCAACTAAAATTCTTCCTTCCGTTCTGAATACAACTTTTTCAAATACCATTATTTTGGTTTTCTTCGCATTCAAATGTAAGCTTCTTTTTCTCAGTCACCTTTTTAAGGCGCAAATTTTCTTTGCGCACATAAATAGTATGAAATTTTGCAATAAAGGCAAGCTATCTGAAAGCCATAATTTGTTTTCCATTTTTTTAAAATAACTGAATCAAATCAACCAGAAATTTTAACACGAGATTAGGCAAACGGGAAACGAGCCTTTGATTAGAGCCTCATCCTAAGAATAGTGACAATCTAGTCTAAATTAGTCCACTGGTTTTTTGACAACAAAGAAGAGAAGCCAAGAAAAGCAAAAACAAACAAAAATTGTTTTGGAAGCAATATTTTGTCGATGTATTTATTTATACCAAATAGGTGCCGGCGACTATAATAAGCAACAATGTATTTCTAACATATCTAGTTTAGTTTAGTTCATTCTTCTTGAGTTCATTCAGTTATTTTAGGACACGACGACATATTTGGTTGTCAGAACTTGTTTTAACCTTCAAGTCATATAATTTTAATATTAATAATTCCTTATATCTTTTTTATAGTATTCAATGATAATCAGGTAAAACAAATTTCCTTACACACACATACATGCGTCTAATGCTACTCACGTGCCTCTCGACAGCCGGCCGCCTACTAGCGAGTGTCAGGCCTGATGTAAGACTCTTCAAGAGGTACGCCGCTTGAATGTACCTAGTGTACCTATGTAATGTATTCGACTTAACTTATGAGGTTCCGTGTTCGACCCTCGGGTAGGGCAACAAAAAAAAGTGGTTTTTCCAATTTTCTAATAAAACAAAGTTGCTTGTGATTGGATGTGTGCACGGTTGGCGATAGGCTTGCCACCTATCACGTTACGGGTCTTAATGTCTTCGGCTAGTCGTGGGTGTCCCGGTTGTGCCTTTGCCTACCTCTTCAGGCATATGAGCGTGAAGATACTTAAACCCCCTGCCTCGGTGTCGAGGTGAACGAACGAGTGCAAGTTGGTGTACTTTTGAAGCGATTTCTTTAACAAGGCAAAGTATCTCACGTCCTTGGATCATTTCAAGAGCTTGGACTCTACTCATGGTCCGAACTAAGAGGACGCTTGCCCGGTTTGTCACATCCAGTCTCACTTGAGAGATCTCCTTCCACAAAAGCGGAATCGGCAAAGGATTATTCTATATTTTTGCTATGGATCTTTGCAAAGTTTTGCTTGATTCAATAAAAAAAAAATTGTTGTTTTCGGTATCTATACCAACATTATATAGAGAGAAGATTTGATTTTTCGTTTGTTTGTTTGAAATGAATAGGCTCCGAAACTACAGGACCGATTTCAAAAATTCCTTCACCTTCAGAATGCTACATTATCTCTGAGTGACATAGGCTTTGTTTCATTAAAATCGATGCAGTAGAAGCCAGGTTACGCAGGTGAAGCTGCGTGAAACTGCTAGTTAGATTATAAGTACCTGCACTAGTTATAGATTAACAAACTGCGGTATCTGATAATAATGAAATTGGACACGTGGCTGTTTAACAACGTGTTTCTGATAAGTGTTTCCTTGTTGGATTTGAAGCTGGTAAAATTTGTTATCGTGATTAAATTGATAAAATGTGTGATATAATTTCTAAAACATCCTTTATTTTTCACTCAGTATTTTAAAACATGATTATTACTTAAACATATTTGTTTGTCATTTAATAATTAGTATAACTCTCAAATATAGCATTTTCTGTTCGCTATCATTTTGAACTTAACATACATAATATAATTTAGGTACGCTATTCTACTTTAAATACCTTGTTTTGAAAAAAATTAAAGATTTTTCAAAATGGTTAAGGAGGTGAAGTACGGGACAAAAATATGTATGAAACTTTTTACTCTCTAAAAATTTCTGCATAAACATTTGCATGATTTGAGAAACCTAAAAATTATGAGTTACGTATTTCAGAGTTTTCTAAATTTTAACCTATAACAGGACAAAATCAAAATTGGAAGTTTTATATAAGAGCTAAGAATAAATGCCTTGAGCTAGAAGCTTAAAAATTTCGCACAAGAATACCTCTTATGTCGCATGCAACCAGTATGGAAAAATTTTTCAAAATTCAAAAAAAGAGAGAGAGTGCGAAAGAGGGGACGAAAGTTTCCATAATACTTTTTTGTTCCTGGGCTGAATTTGAATGAAATTTCGTATGAACTTCTACTTACTTCTAGCTACTGTAAAAATAATGAGTAATATAATTCATCGCAAAGAAAGGGTCGAAAGTTGCACTGGCTAGAAACGTACAATTTCGCTCACGTATTCCTCTTACATCGTAGGCGCCTAAAAAGGAAGCCTTTTTTTAAATTCATATAGGATGTAACTTATCATGGAAAGACATACTTAACACGCGTAGTACTAAGATAGTATGCAGGTATCCACCAAGGGAGGGTTTTTAAAATTAAACCCCTAAGATGGTGAAAGAGGGGTGCAATTTACTTAGATGCAATTTACTTAGAAACACTTGTACTTTTCACAATATATGAGGTTCCGTGTATATGTGAAAGAGGGGATTTAAAATATATCAGAGATATTGCCACTCGTATTAATAAACCAGTATTTTATTTGTGGGTATTTTTTATTTCGTTTCAGCCGGAAACTTAGATAATTAATTGAAGAAGTAAATATTTCCCGAGTGATTCAAGCAAATCCAGCATCATGGTTTTATTAAAATGGGAAAGTGCGAGGTCTTTCCTTTCTCGATATACTTACTAGAAGTAAAAATTTAATCAATTACTCCAAACAAATAAGTTAAACATATTAAAAGTATAAAAAGAGTGTTTAAGCATATCTGATTCTATTGCCAATTTGAATATTTTGGACCTCGTTGAACGTTTTACTAATATACAGTTAAAATGAATAGACCTCGTGGAGATCGCTGCGCTGGTTATTGTGATGGTTGCTGCGTAAAAAACATTACTATTTGCACTTGTACGAAGAAAGGCTAATGCTACTTGTTCCAGTTCATCGAATGTCTATGCTCCAAGCTCTGTTTAGAGCATTAAGAATTTGGTGTAAATATTTTTTGAAAATGTTAAAAGAAATACTTGTCGTTGCTCCGATTACTGGTATACTCCGATTTACGATATAACAGTATTGGCTAATTTCAAAGTAAACTCATAATAATCTATATATATATATATAAATCAATCAATCAATCGCCTCTGTGATCTAGCGGTCCGGGTGTTGGACTTGACTGCATGAGGTCCCGGGTTCGAATCCCGGGTCGGCCAACAAAAAGGAAATTGGATTTTTCCAATTTTCTAATAAAAAAAAATGTTGATCGGGATTGAAAATGTGCCCGGTTGGCGATAGGCTTGCCACCTATCACATTGTGGGATTAAGTGTCTTCGGCTAGTCGTGGGTGCCTTGGTTGTACCTCTGCCTACCTCTTCGAGGATATGGGCGTGAAGATACTTTACTTCATCAATGCCACTTTCCGTTGTAATTTTGAAACTCAAGAACGGGCTAACTCATTTAATTTGAATAACTGTAGTAATATCAAAAACTGGGAATATAGTAGTTTGTATAACTTTGGGTATAGGTTAATTTCTTGGGTATTGCAGAAGTACTTAAAGATAAAAACGACAAAAACATTAAATATTCCTTCTTGAGGTAGAATTAAAAGGCTAAAGCGAATGTTTCGTTTTCCTTTCAAAATGACTGAACTGATTTTCTTCTCTACAGTCCAATGACTTTAGAGAAGGACATACGGTAGTTTTTTATCCCAAAATTTCCATGGGTACCATGGGCAAATTAAATAACCAGAATACACGGAAGCAGCTGAGGGTAAAGATAGTGTGTAACATAAAGACTATTCTAGATAAGTTCAGGTGTTATTTAAAAAACGTATAGACTATTTCTTGATTTTAAAAGTTTACTCATAAAGTTAATCATCTCAGTGAATTAAGATAGTTAATAAGAATTAACAAAGTTATCCAATAAAACTCGTGAACCTGGTGAATATGTTTCATTAGCGAAACTTTCGCCATTTTTCTCCAATTCAAAGGATTCTGTAATCAATGTAAAACTCCAATCAAGAGGAAGACGGAAAGAGGAGATAACCAAACAAACTCTACGCGCCAATCACGTCAAGATCAAAGGCGAAACGATACGATCAAATACAAACAAACTTGATAGTGTAAGCAAGCTTTATAAACATTGCATTTTATCGAGTAGCTAGGAAAATACGATTATGAAAATAAAGTCTACGTTTCAGATATCATTTTTAAGTAAATGATATGAATAAATGACTTTACTTCCAGTATTTCTGTGTAAACATACTTTATGTATGTGTGTGTGTCTGAAATGGAGGAGATTATCAATGAGTATCTGCAGTTTTAGTTAAAAATATATAGATTTTTCTAAATTTTCTAATAAAAAAAATGTTGCTCGGGATATGATATGTGCCCGGTTGGCGAGAGGCTTGCCACCTATCACATTGTGAGACTTAGTATCTTCGGCTAGTCGTGGGTGCCCTGGCACTCTGCCTACCTCTTCAGGGATATGGGCGTGAAGATACTCTTATTAACAGATTTTAAATGATTTACTTTTAAAGGTCTTATTCTGAGATGAAAATTTGATTCAGTTCTGAAAAGTTGTTTGTGAAAGTGGTAAAGACTGCACATGGATGACCAACGATTTTTTTCTTGGTAAGAAACTAAGCCTCCTATTTATGGTGAACTTCGTACTGAATAATGGCGATGTCAAGTAAACTGAATCACGACAATAGCGAGCACAACGTTATGGTGTTAGGAAAACTCAAGAGGATAATATTAGTCTCAGTCGTCACAAAACTCATAATATAACTTAATTCATTTAAGATATTTCCCGAGTTTTGTCGTCATGGTGAGACAATAGAGTCACCGTGTTTCCTAAATTTTTAATTTGTTATTTATATGTTGATCAAAATCGGTCAAATTCGATGACATTTTGTACAAATTTGTTCTGCTGAAGTGCATCGTGGAGCTGGTATGAAGAAATTAGAGTATCATGTGTTTCCTTGATTCCGCCAAATATCTAGATTAAGGAAGCTACCGTTTTATCCACGATACTATATGGCTTTTTATGACAACTCATGATCGATTTTTAATAATTCAAGTCTGGTTTCCCTAAACTCAATAACTTGATGCGAATCTAAAGTATAGTAATGACAAATGTTAAAGTCTATGCCACAAACTAATAAAAAAATCAGTTGTCTGTAAAGTCAGTTTATTGACGATAGTTGAACGCATTACCTCTAAGCTCTTGTTAAAGAGTATTTATATTCTTTGTCTCTAAGTACCTACGAAAAAAGCTTGCCATTGGCTACAAAATATGGCTGCCATTCTGACATTATAAGGCTGTCCAGAAAAAATAGAGTATCGATATTGATACATGATCTGTTAGTGACGAATGATGGTTAAGTTTAGGTAACAAGATAATAATTATTATTTACCTACCGAATGAAATTGCAACTATCTGCAACTATCATCTCACTTACTTAGTGTGACAAATATTGTCCAAATATTCTTTTCTGGGAACGTAAAATAAAATATCGACAATTATAATAGTACATCACTATTAAATTGAACACTAAATATGGCGTTCTTCACAAGCATGAGAACTGTCATGTCGTCACTTTAAATCGACGCCGAAATGAGAATAGACAAAAATGTCGTTATCTCTTTCGGCGTACATAATACCAACATTTGTTAAAAAGAGACAAAGAAATGTTGTTAAGTTATATGTCGATTCCAATGGTATCTATACAACTAAATTTGCTATATACATTGTTTCAATTCTTTATATATTCCTATTTCTATTATTAAACGTGACAAGGTCGTAAGAACAGAGACCGATTGCGCCTTTTTGTCGCTCATTCCGCGCTCTCGTTTGCACTTCAAGCTTTAAATGGTACGCCTCAGAGCGAGGTAACGCCGCATGAGTCATGCTTTTTGGTACCTGCAGCCGGCTCCATCGAATTATAAGATGGTGTCACATCAAAAGAAATTGTCAGCATTTACACCGACGTGGTAACACTGAACTTGATTTAAAGCTATGAAATAAATGTTATAAATAAATCATTCAGCGCACTGCGCGGGGCAACCAATTCCCTAATCCGATTGCGAATAATGCATTCACTAGAGTATTGCTCGCATCTTCTATACAATCCGATATAATCTGTTTGACAGCCTCCTGTCAGGCTTACTCAATCTATTTCACGGGTTTTATAGAAGAAAACAAAACATTGTATTACAAAATACCGATTTATTACGATTTCAGCTGCATATTCTACTAAAATTGGTGTCTTGATGACAGTAGTAGTATAGTTTCATATTTTAATTATTATTACTTAAACCAAGACATACTTAGATCAAATAAAGCAGCTACAAACTAGGATAATTAAGTATTTGGTACATAGAAAAACCAAAGAAAAGTGTAAACATGATTATGACAGATTATTCTCAATTTGTAAAATTCTTCCTGTTCACTGTAAAGTTGAATATTTAAACATAATGGAAAACTATTACAACGAAGACCACAAGATACAAAAAACAGATAACTGTAATACAAGAATCTCTAAAAACAAAATATTGTTTGAACACACTGCCAAAAATTATTATGGACAAAGAACAATCGAGTATATAACTCCCAAATTATGTATTAAGTACCCCTTTCTCCTCGAGGACAATAAATTAAAGATAGGCTACTTAAAAATAAAATTGAAAAACGAACTCCTAAAAATTTAAGAAAATATGTAAGCTGCACGATATAATATAACATATAAGCAAGTAAATTTAAAACAGAGACTGTAATTCATATAATTTATAATTGTAAGCAAAACACTATATAAGCAAAGTTAGTAATAATAATAGTATGTATCTAAGCGCATCGCCAACAAACTGCTTCACAGTTTGGCGAAACTTGTGTAATTTAGATGTATTTTTTTTCAGAAGAAAGTAAATTAAAAAAAAAGAAATAATGAAATTCATAAAAAGCATATTCACGCCCATGTCCCTGAAAAAGTAGACAGAAGCACAACCAGTGTGTAATAAAAGTCACAAAAGTGTAAAAACTATAGGCGTCAGTAAAAGAGGGCGATCCAAGAAACATCACGAAAATATCGGTAAGGCGATTAACACACGGCACCGCACACTGCCGCGGTAGGCTGTGAAGCGAATCTTAAGTTGCATGGGCCTCTTAGAAATTCGTTGGTATGAACATGAACTCCGTTCGACAGAGCGCTCGAACGGTGCGCTCGTGGCGACCTCACATCCACGCTGTTGTGCCTAACACACGGGGCACAGCATAATGCAAGTACTTTATATGATACCTAGAATGTCTCATTTAGAGTTCTGCTTCATGGAAATGAATGAACACAATACTATCTAGGTATTTATGTTTTTCTTTCTCCTCCATAAAAGCCAGATTATTGCTACTAATTCTGTGTTCATTTTTGCCAGTGACCTTGATCAAACTGGTCACAGCTGCGTTAAATAATTCCGCGAGGACAGGCGCGAAAACCGCCTAACCACGCGCAGAACCGCCACGAAATACTCTTATTCGCTTGCGTCCGACGCAGCGGTGAGCGGTGCCATGTGATAATCGCCTAAACAAGATATGTATGTCAATGGATCCAATATTAGCGATAACTCAAACTGTACAAAGTGGAGAAGTAGGAGTAGGAAAGTGGACCCTGAGTGTCCCACTTCCTAACATTGGAAACAAGGAGCATGACGTTAGGTTATCGTTGGTTGATTATGATGATACAATACTAGACAGATATAGGTATTAGTAATGAATGCAAGATACCAAGGCAGTCTTAGATAAATTTTTAGGTATTGCGAGATCTCATGGTGGCGTTCTCCCCTCCTCCTAACAAAACCAGAGCTTTTTCTAATTATAAATCTAAACAACATGTTTTAAACGAACACGATTTATAGAAGTTCTTTGACCGGGAGTTTTGGCGACCCACACATGACAGCGGTGTAGTCAGACCGCTCTCACCGCCCAAGGGCCGCCGCGCTGACGTCGGTATAGACATCGGTGGTGACAGTAAAAGGGTAGAAATTGATTTTTCACATTTTAATATTAGAAACGACTGATATGGATGTTGATGATGATTAGGAGGATAAAAAAGACCTTAAATATGTTAGTAAGGAACACTTGTGACATTTGGACCCAAAAAGTAGTATTGGTAAGTTGCCAAAGTAAGGCTGGGATGTTAGGTTTCATGCGTGATAATAAATCACTTAAAGATAGTATATCTAAAGTACAAATACTGATACATGGTCCGCGCCCATCGCAAAGCACTGGGAAATTGGTAATGGCTTCATAAATTTTCCAATATTACACCCTAAGCTACATACAAAGTACACTGCTACAGCTAATTTTCTAATTTTGACAGGCATGAAATTGGCTAATTTAAATAAAATAAAGGTCAAAAAGGTCAAAATAAAAGTAAAAGTAATAACTGTTTCGTGCCACGTAGCTTGATTGAGCATCAGTTTGTCATAAGGAACTAATGAACTAGAACTACTTACGTAGGAGGCGTACAATTAATATTTTTAATTATTGATACGGGATACTCACGATCTCTTTTTATTATATTTGTCAATATTTATTAAGCCCAGTTGCATAGGCCGTGGTCACGACGGGACTGTGACAGCGAGTTATAACTTTTATAAAAAAGAGATCGTGAGTATCCCGTATGAATAAGTAAAAGTGTTAATAATACGCGACGATTTAAGTTTAAAGGCTTATAATTAGCCTACATTTTGATATGTGCCTACGATGGACACTGCAAATAATACAAAATCCTTAATGCAGGTTAGGTTTGACAAAGAATTTCCTTAAGATTTTCAATTATTGTCTTAAGTAAGAAAGGGGTTCTTGTTAGACTATTTTTTTCTATGTTTGTTATACGATTAGCCAATTACTATCAATGGAATTTAATATTTTTTTTAAAGTTCGATTGTAGATCGTGTTTTAGAAGTGGTATTTATTCATTTAGATGGAATCTGGTACATTGCTTTTTGTTAACTTAGAAGACATAATATTTAAATTGAAATCGTTTTTTAGCACTTTTAATGCATTATAATTATTTTTTTATACTTAAAATGTGTTACTTTTGTTACATTGCACAATAAACCTAGCTATTTGATGATTAGACTAGGTCATCAGTATTCCTGCAGCACCGTTACAAATGTTACCTATCGCCTCTAAGCGCTGTGACATAATTACAGGCAGGTTTTACTTCGCTAATTACGGAGCTAGCATTAGGTACATGCTATTTCTGCCTCTATGTTCATACATTAATTAAGTTAAATGATTAGAAAAAAATTTAATATTTAATTTTGTGCATTTTTAATATTTTGACATAGTGAGGAAATTAATTTTCATGAATCGATTTACATATCAGTATAAAAGAACTAACATTTACATTGTAAAATACACTATTCATCTAATTGATTTGTCAAAAACAAATATATATATATGTATATCGGCCGACGAAACGATCACAGTCATGCGGCGACAACATATATTGGTCTTTTTTGTTATGCTATTGGAAGGCAAACAAGCAGACAGATTGATAATGGTGCGTTGACAACTTGAGGCCAGGATGTTAGGCCTCGAGTAAAGGTAAGTTTACAGGCTACACGTCAACGGAAAGTACTGACGTTATGGTGGCAGGAATAGATAAGGCGGTGGTACCAATCCGTGCTAGTCGCTGCGAAACTCTGCCACCTAGTCCTTCTGTCTTTTTTCGATCAGGTCACGTGTCTTGATACGAGTTCAACATATTTACTCATCAAAAAGAGTGCACAGCGCTACTTATGAAGTTTCCACTTCAATAAAGCTTGATATAAAAGGCCCAGGGTATCGAGAAAAAAAAAAGTAAAAAGAAAATACTTGGGCGTTATTCATGTAAGTTTATGCTTCGAATACTGTCTGAGGGCTTACTACCACAAAGCAGAAGGCTACTTGTATATAAGTCCTTTGTGTATAAGTAGATAGGTAAATATAAATTCAGAGCGGTACAAAGTTTTATGTAAACGGCCACGGTAATCTACATTTATAAGTCGACGATTCCCGTTGAACATTTCATTGGAATACCGTCGTAAATCTTCCTCCATTCCACTACATTTTATCGCGCGTCTGAATACGGACATTCACGCCTTTATATCACAGGCGTAACCCGAGCGCTGCGGCTCGCCGCCGACACGGCTCGCGCTGGTGCGGAAACCACATTTTGCTTCAGATATCTATTGCAATACGTGCATTGAATGTACTAAGAAATGGGATATATTTATTTCTCATCACTTATACGAGAATGTGAATCGGCTACAACGTATGTTAGATAACACTTTTCAAATATGAATTGTACTTTTCTACAATTATATATTAAATATTGTCATGCTGTTTTAAATACTTACTTTATTTTAAGCTATCACTTTTAAAATAACACTTGTACTTTTACCGCCTCGTTGGTCGAGTGGCTAGTGTACACGCCTAACTACACCGACTAACCGCGAGGCTCGAGTTTGATTCCCGACGGTGGCAGGCATTTAGATGTCTGCTTTTGCGGGTCTGGGTGTTTATTAAATTTATTCTAGTAGCTATTTAAGTATTTCTATGTATTCGTATCGTTAACTAACACCCATAACACAAGTATATAATTTGCTTACTTTGGGGTTAGATTCAATTTGTGTAACTTGTCCAGGAATATTTACTTTTCTACAATTCGAAATTTTGCATTCTTTATAAAATAAGTTGGTATAACAAAAAAAGAAATAATTCCCTTTGAAAAAAATTCAAGAGTTATTTGAAAAGCGTCTAACGGAAAGCTAGGTACCAATTGTTGACGACAAAAAATATTCTAGTTAATATGTCCAGCTTGAAATTATATAGTTTTAGCTGTAATTGCAAACTTAACTGACTAACTGAACTTTTAATGCTTCAAATTCGGATAAAAGCTAAAAATATGTAGGACACCGAGCGATACAATTATTATTGCAAAATT
>NJDC01007316.1:68635-80302 GCA_002245475.1 Calephelis virginiensis
TGTGTGTGTGTGTGTGTGTGTGTGTGTGTGTGTGTCAAATGCATGGTAGTGAGGGTAATGTTTTATTTATTGATTCAATGTACTTTATAAGTATTAGCGTTCTGCACCGTGCAATTTTCGTAAAAAGGGTCCAAAGTTTTGGCATCACGTATTAATATATGTTTAAAGACTTATAACTACATTCTTTGGAGGTATGACTAATGTACAAGATATGAACTAATAAATAATAAAGAGTATGGCAGTGACTATCACTGCCTGTCAGTATGTAACAGAGATAGAATAAATGCTGCCAGCAAATCATGCTGCTCCCAAACAATCATGTAATTTCCTAGTTTAGAGATACGTTATATTGTAAATATGTCTTTTTACGATATTTTAAAAATATCGATAGTAAATGGAACACGCCTAATCCTATTTTCCATTTTGAATCCACTTGTAGTTTTATCCAAAATACAGTTTCTCCACAAAAGCACTAGAGGATCGTGGCTAATCTTTATATTATACGAGCATCATTGTTTATTTGTGTATATCCTCTAAACAAACTGAAACAACAACCGTTTTCAGTTACATCAATTGAATTTCGATGAAACAAATATGAATTATTTATAAGGTGTCCCGAATGTTTTTGTGATCACGTTACTTTATACCAATATAGCTGCTAAGGACTCGTTTAATCGTTTGTAGGTCTCATCTATTAAAGAATGACCGCTTCGTTGGTCGAGGGTTTTTTTTATGACATATGACAGACGGATTTCCTGATGGTAAGAAATTCACGCCGCCTAGAGATACCAAAGGTGATAATGGTAGGCGTTGCCAACCTAATGTTAGGTATCGAGCAAAAAATAAGTTTACCGGCTACCTTACCCTGAAAACCGGAACACGTCATGACTTTATGGTGGCAGGAATAAGTAAGGCGGTGCTACCGATCCGGGTTGGCGTACCTACACGTCAACTACGACGCTAGAGTTCGACTTACGTTCAGGAGGAGGACTTACATTTAGATGTCTACATTTCTGGATCTGGCCATATTTATTAAATTTATAGTTTGGTCTTAGACGTGCAAGTGGATGTTTTATCAAATTGTGCAATGATTTCGTCCCTGTTAGATACAATCAGTAACAGATTGCGACAATTAATTCGACCTCCACGTGGCCAGTAATAAATTATGTTCTATGTAATTGAAGAAATTGCGAAAATTTTGTTCTAAAAATATCAATACAATAATCAAGCGCAGTAAAACTCTAAACCCTACTACTTTTATTGGTACCACGTCGTTTTTGATATTTTTTTTTCGAAACATAGCAAACGTCTCCGAAATGGACTCTCTAAATTTATCAATATATTGCTACTAGTTTTTGTGAAAAATTGATAGTGCATCAAGTATAACTCAAAAACCATAAGTGGGATCATGATAAAACTAATATGGGACCACCACAGAACCATGACCTATCTTTCTAAAAAATAACTATCAAAATCGGTTGGCTAATGGCCGAGTAATCGCAAAACGTACAAAAAAAAATCTAGTCGAGTTTACTTCCTTTTTTGGAGTAGCTTAAAAATACAAGACTAAACAGCTATGTAAGCTGTAAGAGTACTTCTCCATTCTTATTTCGAGTATCTTAGTCCATTTCATTTCCTCGTATTGAGGGATTCCTCGTATTCCTCGCGAGAGTATTGTGGGATATTTTTTTGTATTACATAATATTTTAATCCTATCTATCTTCTTTTTCTCATATCAATCATATCTTAACACACAAATTTTCACGTTATCTTTAAGCATATCAAAGCTAAGGTGACAAGATGTTATCGCTTTACTTGCTTAAGCTGTGATATAAATTTATGCATTCGTAATAAGCAGGTATAAGATCAGTTTATTACTTGTCTTTCTTCATACCTGACATGTCTAAGGTAATTGTGGTTACTGGTTCTAATAAAGGCATAGGTCTGGCAATAGTCAAAGCCCTATGCCAAAGATTAGGAAACAATGGAACTGTTTATTTGACATCAAGAGATGACAAACGAGGAAAAGAAGCCGTAGGTGAGTTAAATAAACTTGGACTTTATCCCGAATATTATCAACTCGATGTGGCGGAAAGAGATAGTGTTATTGAATTCGGGAAATATTTAAAACAAAAACATGGAGGTATAGATATCTTAATTAATAATGCGGCTATAATTGACAGATTAAAAGGGACATCTTACGAAGAAAGTGTGAATGTAATTGATATAAATTTTAAAAGCATTTTAAAGTTGGGAGAAATCATATATCCATTGGTCAGGAGTGGAGGCCGTATATTAAACATCTCAAGTGATTGCGGCCACTTATCAAATGTTCAAAACAGTTACTGGATTGAAAGATTATCAAATAAAAATTTGACAGTCGAAGATTTAACCGCATTTGTCAATTGGTTCTTAGAAGCTAAGAAAAATGGAACTCTGAAATCTACGGATATTGCTGATGGTGGAACGATAGCTGCTTACAGAGTTTCAAAAGTAGCTTTAAGTGCTGTAACTATGGTTCATCAGAAAAAATACAAATCAAAAAAAATATCGATTAATTCATTGCATCCTGGTGTGGTGCGTACATCTATGACTTCAGGTCTTGGATTTTATAGTGTTGACCAAGCTGCAGAAACACCCATATATTTGGTTTTAGATGCACCAGAAACTTTGAAAGGCTCTTATATCTGGTATGATAAAAGAGTAATTGATTGGTATGACTACAAAACAGAATACTTCTTCAAGAGTTCTACGCTATATGGTTAGTATTATAATTAGTTTGGAACAAGGAGTAAAAGCTTAGATATTACAATTTACAGCCACAATAATATCATTAGATCTCTTAAAAATATTAATAAAGTAAAAAATAATATGTTATAAATAATTGTGTGGTTTTATTTGTGTGGTTTAGTCGTCTCTGTGGTCTAGCGGTCCGGCTGTTGGACTTGACTGCATGAAGTCCTGGGTTCGAATCCCGGGTCGGCCAACATAAAGAAAATTGGATTTTTCCAATTTTCTAATTTAACAAAAATGTTGGCGGGATTGGAAATGTGCCCGCTTGGCGATAGGTTTGCCACCTATCACATTGTGGGACTTAACGTCTTCGGCTAGTCGTGGGTGCCTTGGTTGTACCTCTGCCTTCCTCTTCGGGGATATGGGCGTAAAGATACTTTTTTTTATTTGGACTTGGGGACACCAAGACGACCAAATGGAAACGCAGGGGCACCACCTAATACTACCTCTACACGTAACTGTATACTATTCTCGAAGCGTTTCGTGGTTATTTTGAACCATCTTTTTGAAACTTGGAAATTATAAACCACCAAAGCATAAATGAGTGGTTGTTGTATGGGATCTGAAAGTTTGTATGAAAATCTCCGTCTTTTTAAATGTCATACTATTTATTTTTACTTCATAAAAATACAATAAATAATAAATCATTAGCTTTCCTGCTAGAATCACTACCTTATACGAAAACGGTAAAAAATTTGGGTACTTTGACAAAACGTTGTCTTGGACCCATCAGTTAAAATAATTAAGCAAAAAAGGTTTTTTTGCGTCGCACTTAACCAAAAGGTTTGGTAACTTACTTTTAATTTATTTTTTCGTTTATCATCTTTACTATACTTATACTTGTTGTACTAAGTTAACCAATAAGCAGTTTCAAAAACGTGAGCGTCTTCAAAATCTCTGTATTAGGCTTATGTTTGATCTTCGCAAATACCACATCTCTGAGTGCTGTTTAAGACTCAAGTGGTCGCCATTTCGTCTTCGCCGCAATCTACATATTATATTATGTCTACTCTAGAGTAGAGTATCTTATCTTATTTGATCAACATTCGCCCTTCGTACTTAACGGAAAGGCTTACACTTCTTTTTTTTATGATATTGGAAGGCAATCAAGCAGACGGATTTCCTCATGTTAAGAAATTCACGCCGCCTAGAGACATCAAAGGTGGTAACGGTGCGTTGCCAACCTGAGGCCGGGATGTTAGGCCTCGAGCAAAAGTAACTTTACCGGCTACCTTACCCTCTTAACCGAAACACGTCATGACGTTATGGCGGCAGGAATAGGTAAGGCGGTGGTACCAATCCGGGCGAGTCGCTGCTAAACTCTACCACCTAGTCAGATGTCACGGTGTTAGTGACGGTGAGCCTATGCTAGCCTTTTACGAGCTGGCTGGCAAGGAAGGCAGATGGTCTATTCTACAAAAGAGCCCGGACCAACACGGGGAAAACACTTTCGTGATAACACAAGAAAAACTGTCAAATTTGCCCTACAATGGTAATTCTTACGCTAAAACGTCACGAAATGCTTTCCACTCGCACATAATTACAATGTACATAATTATAAAAATATAAACAACAGGTTACAAAAACGGTGGTCTTACAGCTAAACCGTCAGTGGTCAGGGCGACAGACTAAGGAATCTCTGCACAATGCGTGCCGTCCCCGAAATTGCTGCCTTCTGAATTCGACGTTTAATCCAGGATTGCAGTGCGAATCTCTTAAGATGTTGTTGGAGACGCTTCACTATTAGACCGTTTATTGACACGACTATCGGGACAATTGTAGAGTTAACATCCCACATGTGGGTAGCCTCGTTAGCTAAGTCTATGTATTTTGTAAATTTTTCCTTCTTAGTCTTCACGAGTTTAATGTCACATGGAACGATGATATCAACAAGAAAAACACGGCGTTCCAACCGATCTACCAGCATGATATCAGGTTCATTGGCGATGAAAGCCCTGTCCGTGATGATGGATCAGTTCCAGTAGAGCTTCGCATGAACTGGCTATGTCGTATACTTTTAATAAGGCACTTCAAAACCTACAAGTTCATATCGAAGAGCAAGTTACTAGTGTATATATCTTGGCTATTTGGTTATGTCTGATTTTTTCACATCGAAATTGTAGAATTTTATTTAGATATTGATAACGTAAGGTTTTTTTGCTAATACCGTAACAATTTAAAATATGCGTAAATTGGGAATAATAAATAATTAATAAACTAAATTAAAATAATGCATGCCTTAAAATGATCAAATAGGAGAGACAATATAAAAATATGAAAGCGTATGTAAGAGTACGTACCAACCATATTTGAAGCAATAAATACGACTATATTTGCAGAAGTAAAACTCTTCGTATTGGAATTTGGTATGGTTGTCATACCCTCCGATCTAACGTTTCTCAGTAACCCATAGTTCGATTTCAATCGTATTTTTCCAGTTTCAAAAAATCAAATAAAAGATTTAAAACTTTATATAAAAACTTACAATGTTGTTTATAGTAGTTAAGAAAATATGTCGACAGTTATTTTTTAATCTGACGCCTACGTAAAATGTTATAACAAGATAGATTGTTTCTTTGAAATTCGATAAATGCTGGAAACATTTACAAAATAATTTGTTCTAGGATTTTTTTTGTATGCCATTTGTATTATCTAGGTTTTCTTTCATTTTCAGAAATATGGTTGTAAAGATGTGGCTTTTAAATGGATATTTGTGTTCGTCTTAGTACTAGACTAATTCATTATTTTCTGAGACGAATTCACACAAATAATATTTGCAAATAGTTTAGTTTTAACTTTGAAGTTATCTTATTTTTCATAAAAGCTCAATCTATATTCTATACTATACTAAATGGGGGTTAGATCCCCGGGTCTGAAAATAAAATATACATACCTCTTCATTTTCAATTTTTTAATTAAAAAAATAGCGTTGCCGGGGTTGGATATGTCCCCTATCAAATCGTAGGACTCAGTGTCTTCAGTTAGTCGGGGCGCCTTGGTTGAGCTTCTGTCTCCTCTCTACGTTTTAGGCATATAGACGCGAAGATACTTCTTCTTATATTCTATACTAGCTGTTGCCAGTGACTTGTCTTTCTTTTTCTTAAATTACCACTACATTTTGTTGCTTTTTTTTTGTAACATAAGACAACAAAAAAACATACGTCTATAAGACTATAGGAGACAACCGTGGACTTTAGATACAATAACAAGTCGTTGGTGTTTTGCAGTTATAAGGCTAGTGTGTCAGATATCTGTTGTTAGCTCCTACACTCTTGTGTCCCATACGGAAGAGTCTATCTTTCAGAAGATTGCCTTTGAGTAAAAGCTAAGTGGGCTTCCACCTGATACTCTACTTAAGCTTTCAAGTGGGTCTCGAGTCATTAAACTGAGCTATAAATTTTGAAAAACTACACTCCTACCAAATTTATTTAGGATGGGATACAACGACTCAAGGAATTGTTAAACAAAATATAGAAACATGCAAATCCACTCTCAAAACGAAAACCTACGAAACGAAAAACTACACTCGTTCTATCAAAAATTGAAGTAGGTATATAATTAAGTACTTAACATTTGCATTATTACGAGGACAATGCATTGTTATGTATAATTTATAGACTACAGGCCCATGCCAAAAATAGATGGGTCATATGCATCAAATTCATCAAATTATAAGATTCAGCACTATGTCGTCACCTGTAAGCTGTAACTGAGTGCAGGTGAGAATTCAATAGTGCAGGTAGAATGATTATTTTATGCTCTTATATCGTTGTATATACGTCACTTAGTGATTCATATGACCCATCTATTTGTGGCCATGCCAATGCCTGTAGTCTATTACATTATAAAGAAGTTTAGGACGTTATCAGCATACTACAAATGATTATTCAAAACATTACGGTAGGGGAGCCCGGGATGCTAAATTTGCAGTTAGTCCAGTATCATGATTAGATGGTGGAAAAAGGTCATGTGACTTTTTTCATGCATTTTTAAATTTAGAAATTCACTAATTGGCATACAGTATGCTGTACTTTAAGTTGAAATGCACGAATATTTTTTTAAGCCGAAAAATTAAACTACCCTACATGCTCGTATCATTCTTACAAGAAATTAATACATTATAGAGGAGTTTGACTATGGTTGTAACGTAAGAGGAGTCTACTAAATAAATAAGTATTCAATAACCACGACGTTAGTAGGTTATTAATTATTGTCTGTCACTTATATAAATGCTGTTGGGCAGGGAAGAGCAAAATTAGAAGTTAGGTGGTTCACTAGAGATTATTACTATAAAAACCCGACACACACAAAATGTAATGGAGATATTAGGTTCTACTACATCAAGATAGCGATACAAAACTCTCAACGTGAGAACATCCTCTCTGAGTCCCTGATAGTTATTTACAAAAATTGGAAGGCAAACAAGCAGACGGATTTCCTGTAACGTAGCAATAGTTGTCTGGTCAAACTATCCGAATCAGTACTCCACCATTAAACTCGTGCGTATAAAATGCCACGACAACGAGCGAAGCATGATTTTTTGTCAGTTTCAGCACAAAGACCGTAGTAGTAGATGGGTAGTAAAGAAGACCGGTTTTGGCGGAACCTTAATGAGGAGAGGAAGGAAAGAGTGTAAACTTAGTAGGAGGTGATTGATACAAGTCTGTAGTTTGAAGGATCTAACTCCTTTAATTTCTTAGACATTGATAAGATGCACCAGTAACACATTTTGTGTATATGGGAAACGGTTGTCTCTTAAAATCAGGAAAACTGACTGTTTGTTTAATATCTTACAACATAAAAACCTGTCAATATTTAAATAAACAAATATAGCCAACAAGCTCACGGCTCTCCTGATAGTAAAAGATAACTGTGGTCTTTAGACGTTACAGATAATGTAGGTGAGTCGCTGTAGTGTGACCAGGGTGTGAGGTTAATTATGAGAGTCCAATGGCTATCTTAGCTTCCAGATCCAAAAATGTCAGTGTCATTATGGCGGTGGAAATACGTAAAGCGGTGGATTGCTACCCAGACGGTACCAGCACGGCACTCTTTCACTAGTGTTTCACTGTTGTTGAATGAAAATTATTTTTTATTTAACTTATGTATGCCTCTTGAGAGCTACCTGTCAGAAACGTAGACAGTAGCTCAGACCAACATGGTGAAAAAGTTTACCGAACATGTGACCTCAAGTACCAAAGGGGGATTATGCAATTTAACATTGACTGTTAGGAGTGTACCCTAACCAAGCCGGAGAGCACACAAAAAAGACTTGTTAACTTTAGCACTTTATTAAGAAAAGGCAGAGGGTGAGTTCGGTTTCAAAATACGTTCCTTTTAGAAGACACGTGGTAGATATAAGTAGGTAGGAAAGGTCTGGCCTGTTATTATGCCTGCCACGTCGAGCTCGAATACGCAGGGGCGGGGTGCAGCCAGCTGGAGACCTCCAGGCCTTCTCACTTGATGTAAGTCCGGATTGAAGTTCAGGCAGCCCCTCACAGGCCACGTGGTATTATGACAAAGCACCAAGAGGTTGAGTGACAATTGAAAGGTTTACTTGTGAGATTAAAAGATTTCTCCCACTTAAATAGCAAAAGAAAACAAAGTCACTGAATTATGGAAGCTTCTCGAAGGCACTCACCCAAATATTGAGAACCATGCTTAGTGTTTCGAGGTCGGAGTTCAGTCGTTGAAAGGACGGCTCGCTTGCTGTCGCGGCATTTTGTACGCACGAGTTTAATGGCGGGGTACTGGTTTGGATGGTTTGACCAGACAACTATTGCTTTGTTACAGGAGTCAGTCAATAAACGGTCAATAACCCCAATTTCTAACTCACCAATGCAGTATAAATAATAGATCGTATGATAGTAGTAATAAAGAGCAGTAAAATATCTTCACGCTCCTATTCCCCATTGAGGTAGACATAGTCACAACCAAGGCACTAACGATTAGCCGAAGACACTAAGTGCCTTTATGTGATAGGTGGGGAAGCCTATTGCCAACGGGGCACATATCCAATGTCGCGCAACGTTACTTTTATTAGAAAATTGAAAATACACAATTTCTTTTTTGTTGCCTAACCCGGGAATCAAATCTGAGACTTCAGAAAGTCATTGGATTGACATGCCGAATCACAAAGGCGATAAAGCGCAGTAAAACTAAAAAACTAACCCCAGCTATTACATTAGGTACCAGGTCGCGATTTGATTATTCTTCTTTCAAAAGATAGCAAACGATTCCGAAATGGTCCCCACGTCAATTTTATCAACATCCTACTAGTAGTTTTTAACGACTTCATCAATGAAGTCATGATTTCGTCAAGATAAAGGAAAAAAATATGAATTTATAAGTGTAGCTCATAAATATAAAAATAAATTTTCGTAATAATATCGTCAAGATAGATACAAATTTCTGCTTTATTAGGTATGGATCAAAAATAAATCTTCAGATCATGATAAAATTGATGTAAGATCACCTAGGAATCATAACCTAAAAACCTAAATTTTCAAAAAAAGAACTATCAATTTACTTAACTACTGGCCGAGTAATTATGTGACAAACATACAAAAATATGATTAAAAAAAACAAGTAGCCAAATTGAGAAATTCTTCCTTTATTGAAGTTGGTTGAAGAAGTAATATTATGTCCTCGTATTTTATAGCGTAGAAGTTATAAATATATTATCTAAATTGTATAATTAGAAATCCTAATTAGAAATTTAAACCTAATCCTAAACTAATTAAACTTAAACTACTAACTGCAAAGCACGCTGAAAACAAATAGGCAATGTCTTACTTACATAGCTTCATTAATAATCAATTCAAAAAGTCAAAGGCGCTGGAGCAGTAACTACAGTGTTAATATAGACTACTTAATATATTTTAATTATTGCATCAAATAGGTAGGTAAGTAATAAAATAACCTAGGGTGACAAAAAAAATCTTTTGTCCCCTGCGTGGAAAAGATCATCTGTCTCCCTACCTGGCAGCTCACAAAAGACCAGCGTAAGTTAAATAGGTCAATATTAATAAGACTACTGATAGAAGAGTGTTATGCAGCAACTTGTCCGAGTAGGCGATTTGACGCCATAATTTCGGTCTCATATCCGGTGTGGCGGTTAAGGTAGCCGGTAGACATGTATTAGGACAATATCGACGACGCATCTATAACATCTATGGTGTCTATAACTTACAGTTATCTATAAGCAATTTGCAATAATGGTTGGCACCTATCTCATCACACTATGTAATAAAACTTTGTTTTTCTTCGTGTCACACGCGTCATGAAGTAGTTATCATTAAATAAAAAAATAAAGTGACAAAGCATAATCGCTTAACTATATTAAACATTAAACTGTTTTTATTAAAATGTTTACTCACTGTTCATTAATCAATTCCTTTGAAACGAGATAAGCTATGAATTCGTAATAAACAGTGATAAGGTCAGTTAGTTATTTGTATCTCTTTGCACTCGACATGTCTAAGGTAGCTGTGGTTACTGGTTCTAATAAAGGCATAGGTCTGGCTATAGTCAAAGGTCTATGCCAAAGATTAGGAAGTGATGGTACCGTGTATTTGACATCAAGAGATAGTAAGCGAGGAAAAGAAGCCGTAGGTGAGTTAAATAAACTTGGACTAAATCCCAAATACTATCAACTTGATGTGGCTGACAGAGATAGTGTCATCAAGTTCGGAAACTATTTAAAGGACAAACATGGAGGCATAGACATATTAATAAATAATGCGGCTATAGTTGACAGCTTAACTGGAGCATCTTATGAAGAGAGTGTAAAAGTGATTGACATTAATTTTAAAAGTGTTTTGACTATGGAAGAAATAATATACCCATTAGTGAGAAACGGTGGCCGTATACTGAATATCTCAAGTGATTGTGGTCACTTGTCAAACATCCGAAATAAATACTGGATTGAAAGATTATCAAATAAAAACTTAACAATAGAAGATTTAAACGAATTTGTCAAATGGTTCCTTGAAGCAAAGAAAAATGGAACATTTAATTCGGAAGATATAGCTGATGGTGCAACGGTAGCTGCTTACAGAGTTGCTAAAGTAGCTTTAAGTGCTGTAACTATGATTCATCAGAAGAAATACGCTTCAAAAAATGTATCGATCAACTCAATGCACCCTGGACTGGTGCGTACATCTATGACTGCAGGTGTTGGATTTTACAGCAGTGATCAAGCTGCAGAAACACCTATATATTTAGTTTTAGATGCACCGGAAACTTTAAAGGGTGCTTACATATGGTTTGACAAGAAAGTTCTAGATTGGTATGATTACAAAGCAGATTATTACTTTAAGAGTTCTACGCTGAATGCCTAGTTTATGAAATCCCATTGAAATTTAATATTAGAAAGTTGTATTTTAATATTGTAGCTACATCAACTATGATTTTCATGTTAAAATGTTATAAGAAACAATTTTTAAACTGATGATTAAATCTATATTAAAAAATAATGTTTTATTTTCAAAAAACTGCATAGCTAGATTCCTCGCTGTTGTATGGAAGAAACTGTATCCTATGTCCTTCTCCCGGTTCTAAGCTACCTTCCCATCAATTTTCACCCTAATCGGGTTAGCTACCAGAACTTACTTTTATGTATAATATGTATAATTCATCTTTCATAATTTTATGTTCGTCGTTTTTATTGTTTCATTGTTGTTAAATGTATTCTATTCTATTAGGGGCAAAGACAAAACCAACGAATCAAAAACCATGAAAATTGGTCCGGTGGAATCTTTATTGATATTTACTACTTTTAAGTTAGAGCATGCTTATTTATATCTACTATATTTTTCTTAAAAAATTGGACTGTCAAAAAGAGTAATTTTTAATTGCCCACAAAACTATTTA
>NJDC01007316.1:84311-96443 GCA_002245475.1 Calephelis virginiensis
CTGTGTGTGATACATTGATGTAATGTAAAGCGGTACATCCCGGGATGTAATGTATATTAATGTACATTATAACTGCCGTGTGTGAAGGCCTTAATTCGGCTCTGTTTTTAGTTTTTAGTTAAATGTCTACAGCCGTACAAGGCGCCAAGGTCATCAACACGTGATAGGGTTATGTGCCTTCGGTGTTACAACGATATATTTCTATTTTAATTTCTTGATAATTTTGTAATGAGTATTGTATTTTTTTAAACAAATAAAAAGCGTTCAACGAGTAGTAAGTGTTCGGTAAAAATACACCTTGCCTCTCCTCTTTGGTCTAGCGGTTTGGCGTCGGACTTGACTACTTGAGGTCTCGGGTCCGATCCCCGGGTCGGGCATCAAAAAAATTTAGAATGGTATGTTTTCAATTTTCTTATAAAAGTAACGTTGCCCGGGATTGGATATGTGCCCGGTTTGCGATAGGCTTGACACCTATTCCATTGTGGGACTTAGTGTGTTCGGCTAGTCACAGGTGCCTCGTTGTGCCTCTGCCTACCCCTTCGGGGATATGGACTTGAAAATACTTCCTTTTTAAAAAAAAATATAAATTGATTACTAAATTTTATCAGAATCTATCCATAACCGCTCAAGCTAAGCTCAAAAACAGCTGTAGCCTGTTATAATTATTTTTTGGTCTATTATATAAATAATAGAACTTATTAAACTAAAATGACACTCACAAATTGCACGCTCACTTATTGGTTACAGGTTATCGCCTCTGTGGTCTAGCGGTTCAGTTGTCAGACTTGACTGCGTGAGGTCCCGGGTTCGAATCCCGGATCGGGCAACAAATAGAAAATTGGATTTTTCCAATTTTCTAATAAAGAAAAACGTTGCTCGGGATTGGAAATGTGCCCAGTTGACGATAGACTTGCCACCTATCACATTGTGGGATTTAGTGTCTTCGGCTAGTCGTGGGTGCCCTGGTTGTGCCTCTGCCTACCTCTTCGGGGATATGGGAGTGAAGATACTTTTTACTTTTACTTATTGGTTACAAATTGAAAAAAAAAAGCGGTAAAGTGCGAGTTGGACTCGTCCATGAAGGGTTTTATAGCAGTAATTAATGAAATTATAATAGTTTTTTCAGTTCATTTCAATTTTCATGACTATACGCAATTAATAAAATCGCGAGTGATGGAATACTAATTGCATACCCAATCCGAGACGCGCAGGTATAAATGCAATTTCGCGCGTTTGTACGAAGATACTTTATGTTACATTACCGTTTCACGGAGGTTTTTTTTTCAAAACGTTTCTAACACATGGACATAATAAGTAATAATTAAGAACCATTATGTCGTTTTTATGTTTGCGTGTTTGTGGTATTTAATTGTTACTCAATTGTTGTTGTTGTTGTCTCATACAAAATTATGACTTAATTATATACAATATTGCTACTATTTAATTTTTTACTTTATATTAATCAACGAATTTAATTCTATACTCGTTTGTAATTTCAATATACAATCCGTTTAAGTGTCGACATAAATCGAGATATTATTATTAATTATAAAACTTGTACTTCGAGTTATTTAGAACACTTATTTGTGGATTTACTAGCAGCCTTCAAAGCTTTGGACGAGTGAGTGTGTGTATGTGTGCGTGTTTGTATGTGTGTTTGTGTGCATGCGTGTGTGTGTTTGTGTGTGTGTGACATTGTAGCTCTTCAGCAGTTTGACGGATTTTTGATGCGTTTGTTTTTATTTAAAAGCTGACGTGATCGAGATGGTTCTAAGTTATAGTTAATGGATATCGGTCCAGGCATTTGAGGTCATCAGCTTATTTGCAGCTCATTCGTAAACATCGGAATTTTTATTATATGCGCTATGGGTATTTATTTCACTTTCGAACATAACTAAGAGTTAAAGTGTGCATGACGACCATATACGACCATAGACTACATAGCCCATAGCTATTCGAACCAGAGGATGGCACGCGTCGGTACCTAAGGGAACAGTTTAACCTAAGCAAATGTTCATATCTTTTAGCTTTCCTAAAAAGTGAGTAGCTTGTTTTGGTAAATAATTGTTATGTGCTTATGTACTTTATCTTGTATAATATCAATTTTTACATATCGATCAATGTATCTGAATAGGCGTTACGGTAAATTATATATTAATATATTGTATTATTGTTTGAATATAGGTACCTAGCTAGTTGTTAATAAATTTGATTTGAGCTCTATATTCTGCCTATAAGGCGTACAATTGTAAAATTAATACAAAAACAAATAAACTAATTTACAGTCAGTATAAATAATAAATTGATTTAATACAATTAAAATGAATATCTTACAATTTAAGTATCTATTTATCTTACTTTTTCGCACAAATTTTACACTTACTTGAAATGAGATTAAACATTATGTTCTAAATTAATTAATATACTCTCACAATTCATGGTATTAATCTAAAGTAAAATGTCAAAAAATATTTTAAATAATAATTGCATCATTCGATTTAAAAATAAATATTTAAAGTGTTTTATCATTATCGATCAATCTTTTGCTTTTGAAATGAGATAAGCTTTAAAATTCGTAATAACTCCAGTTGGTTATTTGTTTTTCTTTGCACTCAACATGTCGAAGGTGGCTGTTGTTACTGGTTCTAATAAAGGCATAGGTCTAGCAATAGTTAAAGGTCTATGCGAACGATTGGGAAGCGATGGAATTGTTTATTTGACTTCAAGAGATGAAAAACGAGGAAAAGATGCTGTTGGCAAGTTGAATAATGTTGGACTAAATCCCCAATATTATCAACTTGATGTTGCTGATAGAGATAGTGTTGTAAAGTTCGGAAATAATTTAAAAGAAAAACATGGAGGCATAGATATCTTAATAAATAATGCAGCTGTAGGTGAAACTTTGATAGCAGCATCTTATGAAGAAAGTGTGAATGTAATTAATATTAATTTTAAAAGTGTATTAACTATGGAAGAAATAATATATCCATTGGTGAGGAATGATGGCCGTATATTGAATATTTCAAGTGATTGTGGTCACTTGTCAAATATCCGAAGTAAATACTGGATTGAAAGATTATCTAACAAAAGTCTAACAATCGAAGATTTGAATGAATTTGTCGATTGGTTTCTTGAAGCTTAGAAAAATGGAACCTTTAATTCTGAAGATATTGCGGATGGAGCAACGGCAGCAGCTTACAGAGTTGCTAAAGTAGCTTTAAGTGCTGTAACTATGATTCATCAGAAGAAATACGCTTCAAAAAATATATCCATCAACTCGATGCACCCCGGCTTGGTGCGTACGTCAATGTCTTCAGGTGTTGGATTTTACAGCAGTGATCAAGCTGCAGAAACGCCTATATATTTAGTTTTAGATGCACCGGAAACTTTAAAGGGTGCTTACATATGGTTTGATAAGAAAGTTCTTGATTGGTATGATTACAAAGCAGATTATTATTTTAAGAGTTCTACACTAAATGCTTAATTTTTGGAATCAAATTTAAAATATTAAAAAGCAGCGGTTTGAAAAAAGTAAGATCTCTTGTTTAATGTGGTAATAAATCTATAGTAAGAAAATTTGTGGTTTCATCTAAGAAAGTCAGTTACAATTTTTTTTTATAATAGGTAAAAGTTTAATTGAGACAAAATGCAGAATAAGGTACCGAAGGCACAAATCAAATTACCCACTTTTAAAGAAAATTAGTACTTATTGATAGAAAGTATGGGAACATAAGATATATTGTGTCCTCAGAATCAATATTATATGGTGTAACATTTTTACTTGCTGAATGTTATGAACCGATCGTAACTAAATTCGTCAGGGAGGATTTTCAAGTTTTAGGAAGGCTATAGGGCATATTTACATTGTAAAGGGTTTCCGTAGAAGAAGGGTAAAGTCAAAATGCAAATTTGGTTATAATTCAGTGACGCGTAGTACCATCATCGCGTATTGTTTCGTCATATTAAGTTTTGTAGTTTTTAAGTTGGAAATCGGAATAATGAAAAAACATACAGCTCTTTATTCAGGACAAGTGGTAGTCCATTATACTTCGTAATAACTTAAAATCCAGGATGTCGAGAAACCTTCTAACGTACAAATCATCGCTAGTGTTTAGATAAAACAATAATGTAATCAGCGTTTAAAGATTTCACAACATTTAGCTTAACTTTGATTGAAGATTCGAGTTTAATATAGGCTACTATAGTAGCTATTCAGGTCTAAATATATTTAAAAAAGTAGTTACCCCTATTTTGGTAGTTTGTAATGATACTTAATAATTATTAAGTTAAACTTAACCAATTTATAACCTTCGATTTATTATAAATGATTTCATAAATAATTAAGATTTATAAATTAAATTAAAATAACACATTATTTTTTCAATAACGTAATTATTATTAGCTGTTAGGAGGAGCGTTGCGTCGTTCGAGATGTCAGCTGGTAAATTATAATTAGGGTTAATTATTCATTTTTCTGCTTGCATGTCTCTGACATTAATAGAACTTTTAGATATAGATTTTAAAATTATGGTTTACTACTGTTCTATTTTTTCAATTTCAATTTAAAATTCAATATAGATAATGCCTAATACTCGACATTAATAGAGCTATCTTTAAAAGTGTAGCTCAATTGAGTATACTTGATTCCTTACTAAAATTAGTGATTTTTACATTTTAAATAACTTAAACGCAGTGGAGTAAGTAGCTACAGAAAACTAACTTCATTTTTAAAGATCCGCAAACAAGTACACGGCCTCCTGATGGTGTGAGATAACCATGGCCTACAGACGCCATAAATGTAATAGATGCATCACCATCCTATGGCTGAAATGTCAGGCCTAATGTGCTAAATCTGAATATGACATAGACAATACGGCAGTAAGAATAAGTAAGGCAGTGGATAGGAAGGATCATAGCAAATACGGATTGGTAAACATAGCTCAAAAACCGATAATTCGTTGTCCATTGATAACTTTGTATAAAACTTGTTATATTTTACAACAAAATCTTAAAATTCGTGTTCGTTTTAATTATCCCTTAAAACATAATTGAGGTAGGTTACTGGTACCTAATCTGCTAAGACAAAAATAATTTCATTAACTTAGCTATTTCATAACAATGTGTGGAATATTACTGAAGCAGTTTTTATCCTTTTCATATCAAAGATTGAGTTGCAAAAAGGTCAAGAGAGATTAAGATGTTTTAAAACAAGTTTATTTTTATTTTATAATTTTAATATAAACTAATTGTCTCCTCGACTTTGACATAGCATAGAATTCAATTTTTAATTATATGTCATGTTCTCATAGCTTTCCTTTTTTTGTCGTGGGGAAATCCATCATGGATACCCGCCACTTTATCCGAACTTATGTTAGACTCCTACTGACTAAAACCCAACGGTGTCCTCCCCTTCGCTAGGTACCGGGGCTGTGGGGAAGCTTTGGCACACTTCCACTGCCCCGACGGCGCTGGATCCGAAGATCCACTTCTGGCAGCCCCACTCAACAGGGGCTGCTTACCATCTGAAGTGGTGCACGGTGACACAGCGTGCACCACCTTGGGGTTCCAGTGGCGACAGGCATCCCCGTAACTGCCGCAACTCCATCTCGATCGGGCGGGCTGGATGGAAAGCCCGCCCCCCTGCCAAACTGCCGCCATCCCACGCGGGCCAAACCACCCTGTGTGCGCTCCTCGTGTCCCCTCTTGAGCAGAGAGGGGTACTGAGGAGCGCCCTCCCTGGTCCGTATTGGTTTCACCGGTGTCCCGGCTTGACCCCAGTTACTCAGCCCCCCCCCGCCACGACAAGGCTCGGACCGTCGGGGGGGGCTCATAGCTTTCCTAGCCAACTTAATTCAACCCGTTCAGTTTGTTTTCTAAGTTCTAAGTTTCCGCGTAGTTCTTTTAATTTCCTTTGTAACCTTCAACAAATAATTCAAAATCAAAAATAGCCAAATTGGCCCAATCATTCGAAAGTTAAATAAATTTTAGCGATTTATATTATTTTATACAGAGGTTACCCTTTTGAAAGGATTGGCCAAATTTTAATATAAGTGGTATAGGCATAAACGGCAATGCATCTTGTATTTTGCGTTGGATTAAACTTCTAAATTGTTTTTATTTTTTACTTTAGTTTTTTCAAAGAATCAGAATTAAAATCAGAATAATCTTTATTCACTTGAACCATACAAGTGGCATTTGTGCACGTCGACATTTTTATAAACTACCACCGGATCGGAATCGCGGTCTCACACTGAGAAGATCCGGCGAAAGAAACTCAGCGGGCTTGTCTTTTTTCAATAATAATATTTACAATATAAATTAGATTAAAAATACAAATTACAATTAGATTTAAACTTAAATAAAAGGTACAACAAATCACATTACAAATTGCAGTGGGAGATTGAAATCTCTATCCGCAAGCATGTTCATCTTCCAAATACTCTGAGACCCTTTTTGACATAATTTTACTTTTATACATTTTTTAAACTTATTTAAAGGTAGATCTCAAATACCGATGGGCAGCTTATTGTAAAAACGTATACATTGACTGAAAAAGGATTTACTAATTTTATGAAGACGAGTTTTGTATACGGCTAGATATTTTTTATCCCTCGTATTTACATTGTGAACATCACATTTTTTTGGAAACATACATAGATTTTTCTTAACATACATTAAATTCTCATGAATGTATTGAGAACTGAAGGTTAAAATATTTATTTCTTTGAATTTTTCACACAGGGAATCCCTTACATTAAGATTGTAAATAGCTCTAATAGCTCTTTTTTGTAACACAAATATAGTATTTATATCTGCAGAATTTCCAAAGAAGAAGCAAAGAAGTATCCCATAACACATTTAACTATGAAAATAGCTAAAATACACTATTCGGGCCGTTTCAACATCTGTTAATGTTGTTATTTTTTTTACTGCGAATGCTGCTGAACTAAGCTTATTTGCCAATTTCTCAATATGAGGGCCCCACTATAATTTATTATCAATTGTGACGCCTAAAAAGACAGTGGAATCAACTATATCCAGTTTAGATCCATTTAATTGTACATTGGAATCCACTAGCCTAACATTGGGCATTGAAAATATAAAACATTTCGTCTTATTACCATTTAAAAGAAGATTGTTAACTGTGAACCAATGTACAACTTTGGATATCGCATTATTCACTTCGTCATACTTACCTAACTGTCTTTTCATTTTAAATATAAGTGAAGTGTCATCTGCGAACAATACAATATCGTGGATATCCATTATATGATAAGGTAAGTCATTATATAAGAAACAAAAATGGACCAAAATGGAGCCTTGCGGTACGCCAATCGTGACCGCAGAACCTGAAGAAGTTTTACCATTTATATTTACCCTCTGAACTCTATTGTTCATGTATGAGATCATGACATCAAGAGCTTTGTTCTTAATTCCATAATAGCGTAATTTCCTGATCAGAGTATCATGATGAACACAGGCGAAAGCCTTAGAGAGATCACAGAATACACCTAATGCATCATGCGAGTTCTCCCAGGCTTCAAATACACTTTTTAATAATTCCACGCCTGCATCAATGGTTGAGCAACCTTTGGTAAATCCAAACTGTTTATTATGTAACAATTTGTTCACATTGAAGTGATTTAACATTTAATTTAGTATTATTTTTTCAAATATTTTACTTAGATTTCAAATGTTTTATATTTTATGTTAATTTAAATATTTTATATAGATCAAAAGTGTTTTGTGAAAGATCGATTTCAAACCGTTTTTCAAAATTTGGCTGATGCTTTAGTTGTAACCCTGTATACATGTCAGCAGGTCATGAGGGAGGTGCAGTTACGTTAACATGATTGGCTGCAAGTGACGTGTTTGCTATCTGTTTGCGTGTTTCGGGTATATGGGTACGAGTAAGTCATGAGCGGAGTATAGTTATTATATTGATTGGTAATGTTGACATATAATGATATAATATATAATAATAGGTGCAGGAGTGACTCGTGACTTATCGATTCCATTACCGTTACTACAAGTACATCTCACCATATTCGGACCGCTATCTAATAAGACCTAGGATGACATAGAAACACTGCTGGATCGTGATTGTTCATTCAATTATGATTTGGGGCCCAGGTTGTGGCCATACGGGTGATGCATTTTTTGTTTCGTACTCACGCTGAGGGGCGAGGTCGAGCCACTTGCTTCCCCCGTGGGGGTATTTGCGTATACATGCATACCATTCAATGTTTATAATGGTTTGTTTAGTACCAAATAGGTGTACGCTGGTTGTGCGAGTGTACGCCAGCGTCGTGAGTGAATGAGTAGCTGCAATATTATTAATAGTTGTGATGAGTTTTACTATATGGTTGTAAGGTTAGGGTAGATCAGACGTCAAATTGTTTCGATATTTCTGGGTTGCTTATTACAGAGGCTGTTCCTACTATGGAGGTGCAGCCTATGCTCACAAGTTATGAGCTTTCGGGTTTATAAGTCCGACGGCTCCCATCTATCCCCTATGTTTGCTACCTGACATATAGATGTATAAATTTATTGATATCATTATATTAATTTGCGAGAAAACTCAATTTTAATTTATACATAATTAAGGAATGGTAATCGGTAAGAAGTAATTTAGATTATAGCACTTTTTTAAACAGGAAGGTGAAAATCTAATATGCTAATATTATTATTAAGTGACATCAAAACCCACAAAGCTTTAGGCACAAGCAACTTGTACGTATTTTGTATTAAAAGTTGTTAGCCTAGAACCAAGATTTAAAGAGCGAAATTCATAAAAAATATCCATTCAATATTCGATAATACCATTTTCTAAAAATACTCTAAATCTAAAGCCTTTACACAAGGATTTGTCACGCCATACAGTAACAAAATGCACACAAAATAATAATTTTGAAACTTTTAGAACAAAATCATTACGAAGTAGCATTGCTGCAGTATTTTTTCATGTAATTATTTTTTCATTTTTCAATATCAAATTTTGGGATAAAAAATATTAAAAAAGTATTTTAAGTTTCAATTTCAAAATTTTCTCATACTCCAAAGTGTCATAGTGGCGATTATGTCGTCATATTTGAAATTCGATTTTAATAATTTGTCTATTTCTAGGGACAGGCTAAAAACCTTTAAACAATACTGACGCATTTACCGTACTGATTTTATATAAACTAGGAGGAGACCAAAGAGCAAGTTGGTCACTTGATAGAAAGTGATTATCTTCGCCAACGGACATCTATAACGCCAGGAAAATAAGAATGCTCTTATTTCAAGATGTTTTTGTGCCAAATATCCTGTCAGTTATAAATGGTGGTATATACCGCGCTTGGTTACCAATTGGTAATTGTTTTTTTTTATGATATTGGAAGGCATACAAGCAGACGGATTTCCTGATGTTAAGAAATTCGCGCTGCCTAGAGACACCAAAGGTGGTAATGGAGCATTGCCAACCTGAGGCCGGGATGTTAGGCCTCGAGCAAAAGAAAGTTTACCGGCTACCTTACTTACCCTCCGAACCGGAACACGTCATGACGTTATGGCGGCAGGAATAGGTAAGGCGGTGGTACCAATCCGGGCGAGTCGGTGCTAAACTCTACCACCTAGTCAGATGTCACGGTGTTAGTGACGGTGAGCCTATGTTTGCCTTTTACGAGCTGCCTGGCAAGGAAGGCAGATGGTCTATTCTACAAAGGAGCCCGGACCAACACGGGTATGGAGGGTAGACGTAAGGAGAACCGTCTCATACGGGAGAAAGCTTGAAAAAGTGTCCAACTTTCAGCACTAAATAACAGTTCAAAAATCCTCCAGAATGGCGCTAGCGTAGGCACAGGGTATGATATGAATCAGTTTTTAACTGATTGAAGTATGCTGAGTCAGGAAATTTAATCTATTTAATGCAGCGTTGCCAGAACGTTACTTTTGTCACATTTTATGTTACTTTTGACCGTCCAATGTTATTTCTATGTAACATGACACAAAATGTTACTTATGCGTTACTTTTTCGACTTTCAAACGAAAAATATCGTTAATCAGAATGCGATTGAGAATATTATATTTTTTTTCTCATGTTGGCCCGATTGAAACCAACATGATACGAATATTCAACATGACGGAATTAGCGGGAGGACCAATGCGATTACAATATGCAATTTGGAGTCGCATTCATATGTGTCAAATCGACTTATTCATTCACTCCCGTATATTTATCTATCTTTCATCCCGTTTATGCATGCGACCAAGAGACATTATTCTATCAACAAACAATTATTACGATCTTTCTAAGTTCTAATAAGAGGGACAAGAAACCTTTTTAATTTCTTTTGTTTTCATTTTTGGCAAAGCGGGTTGGTATTGAACGACATTTCTAAATTGGTTGGTATACTACTTACATACAAATAACTAACAGTAACGTAGGTTTTTTTCTTTTTAGCACCGGCAGTCGATTATTCGATCAATAATTATTAAGATTTTTTTTAGTTTAATTAAAGGGGCGGAAACCTTTTTTGTCTTTTGTATTCCTTGATAACAAAGCAGGTTGGTATTGAACGATATTCCTAAATGGGTTAGTATATTTTTTAGATATAAACTGTTACGTTTTTTCTTTTCAGCATCACCTTGCCATTGGGTTGTTGATTTTTTTAAGTTTCATAAAAGGGACAAGAAACCTTTTTTAGTTTTTTGTATTAATTGATGACAAAGCAGGTTAGTATTGATTTAAAGACATTTTTAAATTGGTTGGTGTATTACTTAGATGTGATGCGAATGATTGTCTGTTTTTTTTCAGCATTGCCAGTTGATTATGCGATGAAAAGTTGCCCATTACAAGCCGTGCAAAAACATATTACTATAACATTGCTTGCAATATAATATTGCTATCCCTTTCTAACTAATACACACAAAATTCGAAACTGAAATGAAGTTAGTCGCCAACAGTTTCTAATCACTTGTTGCACAGCTTGTACTAATTTTTACGTTTAATAAATGGGTCAAGGATCGTATGTAAGTTTTATGTTATGAATAAATTGCCATAATAACGCATTGCGCAGTTTAGTAGTTTCAACAGTAAAAAAAAACAACGTTAAATTTTTTTGCCAAAATGTTACTTTTTGGTCAGTGTCGTGTTACTTTTGACTATCTGCCACTGGCAACACTGATTTTGCGATTTTGAACTTTCAGCGCCTTCTTTAAAACTTACTCTGTGGCTACTGTAGCGCCACCCTTGCTTAGCAGATTTTAACGGACACTTTTTCACACATAGAGATGGTTCTCCTTACCTCTACGCTCCATAGTAATTGGTTCCACAAAAGTGTTATGTCAGTTTCTTTTTTTATTATTTTTTACACTATAAAAAGTCTTTGAGGGGACGTCGGTCGTTACACTGCAGAACGTTACGTTGGAAAAGAGCCTCTGTGTGTAATCTGACATAGTCATTACAAACAGAACTCTTGGAGCGATTTTTACCCGCGCCCGCAGTAGTTGCGGGCCCGCGGGTTGTGTAGATTGTAGATTTCTATTATGCAAAAAGTAAGATGACATTTCACGACGCGATTTAAGAAGAGGTTAGAAACTCATTTTGCCCAAGTGTCTATTGTCTCATTGGACGAAATATCGTTATCAATTTTAAATAAGCTGTCTTTTTTTATAATTAGTATTTGTAATTCGGTCAATTAAAAAGTAACTGACCAGTGGTTGATGTGTAACCGGCTTGATATATACAAGACTATTAAAGAAAATATGATGAAAGATTGACACATGTGAATACCGTACTAAGAACCTACGGTCTGAGGAGATTTACGTTGACATTTTACGATCAAATCACTCGGGTTTCATCTGAATGTGGTGTCAAGAGTCTTTGAAACCGGCGAGTTTGTATGAAAATGATAATGATTATGGTGGAAGCCAGACAGGAAAGGTTGTGGCATTTAACACGCGATACTATGCCTACATAATAAAAGGCTTGGTGTGAAAATACATAAGACTATTAAATTAAATATAATGACGAATAATTTATGTTGAATATTGAATAAGGTATTAAGATTTGTATTCGACATTTAGTCTGACATTTTCTGTAATAATTTATGTATATGTTGACTACCGCAAATCGATTTTATATTACTT
>NJDC01007317.1:0-16036 GCA_002245475.1 Calephelis virginiensis
GAAAACACTTGATCCTTACATCCTCTTCGAGACCTGAAACCGCCTTGAGCCTCCCAAAATGTTCCATCGGACACTGACGGACATCGGAAACTAATGGCCCTGTAACTTGTACAGTCCATGCGTGAACCCTTGCCTTTATACAAGGGCACGATGACCGCACGTCGCCAGTCTTCGGGTACTCTGCCGGTCTTCCAACACTTGTTAAAAAGAACCCAGAAAGAGTCCCGGACGGCAGGACCACCAAGTTTGATCATCTCAGCTGTAACCATATCATAATTTGTATATATAAAGATATTAATAATAAAAATACAAAAGATGTTATGTTTATGTTACACGTCAGAGTTTGAAATGAAATGAAATGAAATGAAAATTATTTATTTGCGGAATATGTGTGTTAAAAAGTTGTTATAAAGATATTTAAGAATACAACATATTCTACCACATTGTGGTGTGCAAATATTTAGTCAATTTTAAGAAGTTACATATTTCTATAAAAATGTACATTTAAATCACAGCCAAAACATTTTATTTATTTATGAACATAAGTTTCATAATTTATTATAAATTAATTTAAAGGTAGATTAATTTTTAGTCCTATCTACCGTACACTACCACCGTTTCCAAACCTAGCCCGTCGGGAGAAGAAACGGCGAAACAAAGTTAAATATTAACAAAAAATAAAAACTTTCAAAGTAATAGTTAACAAAACAAAATAACTGAAAAAATAGCTTCATGTGATTATCATGTCCCATATTATAAGTCGTTATAGAAAGTTATGTCAGGGTCTTCAGAAAAGCAGTGGCCTCCTTTGTTACTCAAGCTCACTTTGTGAGATTTGGAGGCAATGAGGAAACATATGATACACCAATTTCTTCATAAACCTTTAATTTTAACTTATAAAAATTGAAATAACAGCCACCAAAATTAATTGATTTTCGTCACAATATACACGATGTTCAATAAGTAAATCTTACACCAGTTAAAGGAAAATTAATCTCAGCTTTCTAAGTACAGTTATATCAGTCGTTTCTGTTCTCTTGAGTTGTTAATTTTGTGTATTTTTATAATTTACCTACTTCGTTTTGTTTGCTTTAAGTTTTTAAGAAATGTTTTGTACAAATTTTTTTAGTATTAAAGTATTATCCTTACATTGTTCCACTACTTAGTATTTAACACGTCTATTGCAGCTTATAATAAATTTTCTGATGATTATACAGGTATTTGAATCTTAAATTATTTTAATTTTACCTGTTTTACCTGTAAGATATTTTATAAAGTTTTCTTAGGTTCAAAATGGGTTCAGAACGCTGCTTTAAATTTTTTGACAAATCTGAAATATCAAATGAAAATGATTATTTGCTTTTTTATTTATTTTTCTAAGTAAGTTGCCCCAATTTGCCCCTTTCTGGGGCCGGCTAAGACCTTTAGGCCATGCTGCCACGTCTTCCGTATTAATTATTTCTTATACAGTCATTAGTAACTATTTACAAAGTCACGTCGGGCACAATAATTCCGCCAATGTCTTGTGGTGAAAGAGCCACAGGAAGCTCTCCTGCTCTTTGCTTTACGGAATCCAAGCTGTCCACTAATATTTTTGTCTGTTGACATAAATTACATATTTCGACATTTGTTTTTTTTTCGTCAATTAATTTGCCCCTAACCAAGGAACAGGAAAATGTTTTTTTAATTGGATGGACGCATGCTTATTGTAAACACCAAATTGGGACTTATTAGTACGTTCAGTCCTGGCATCCTCAGAAACTTTAGTCATAAGCGATGACCAATAAACAAATAAATAAATATCCCTGGACAAGTCACACAAATTGAATCTAACCCCGAAGTTAGCAAATTATATACTTGTGTTATGGGTGTTATTCAACGATTCTAATACAAATAAATAATTAAATAGATACCAGGATAAATTTAATAAATACCCAGACCCGGTAAATGCAGACATCTAAATGTTTATCACAGAAATGCCTGCCCCGTCGGGAATCGAACCCGAGCCTCGCGGTTGGTCGATATAGTTAGGCATATACGCTAGCCACTCGTCCAACTATCCGTCGAATCAATCATCATTGATAACACCGGAGTCCATCCCAACAAAATTGCGTCTAAAAAAAACTTATTACCTACATACAGGTCGTATATATACTTACAAGTATGAGAACCGAGAGAAGAAACTAGGTATAATGAGCTCACTTTTAAGGGAGCATTAAGGGAAAGTAAATGTAAATTATGACCATCTGAAGGCGAAATTTTTTTATTTTTAAAAACGGAGGCAAACCACCGATATCCGCAACATTAAGAGTATCACAGATGCGTGCCGACCTATAAGGAATGAGTACGCTCTTTTTTGAAGGTTTATTAAGAAATTAGTGTAGGTATCTTATATTTCGTCGTTGTCGCTAATTATTACAAAATGAGCTTAAGTAAGGAGGCCACCGCTGCTTTATTCAAGATGCCATTTAATAACGATCCATAACTATAATAAATGAAACACAAAATGAAACGAAATGTAATAATTATCACGGAATTTGAGATTTAATAAAAAACATTATTTCAAGTCTTAAAGCACATAAAGTTTTCTTGAAGCGACATATTCTTTGACTCCTGGTAAAGATCTGATTTTCTCTCCAAGGGCTCGAACAGTGGGAAACTTCTTATCAATTTCTAGTCCGAGTATTAGATTAGATGCTTCGACTAAGCCGACTAATATAAAGTCCGCCCAGCTCAACTACAAAGGAAAACAAAATCAATGTAAAGATAAAAAAATAACTACAAAGATAAAAAGTATTAATTGAAAACTATCAAAAACATTTGGTAGGTGCTGCAAAGATAAGAAACAATATTTGCAATAATTTAAGGGATGTAAAACTGCAAAAGCTTAGTTCAATTTAATTATCTTAGTTCAGAAATAGTCTATAAAATATCATATAAAAATGAAGCCTCAGTAGTCAGTACGCGTAGTCATCGCGTCACGGTTGAACAGATGAACCGATTTTGCTAAATCCTTTTTTTTATTGTGTCAGTTATTGCCATAAGAAAAGTTCGTATAAAGAGAAAAACTATAAACTTGTAGGTCGGCTAGTCCCATATACATATCAAAATTCCACTTCTGATTTTTAGTATAATCGTGATGTTTATATTATTATGATGCACCTTTTTTGTTTTGGAGTCCGTTAAAAATTAGAAAATATAAACTGCAAAGATAAGACTATGATACATGTCAATGACGAGTGCGGTTGAGCAAAAGATTCACTGTCGAAGCCGCGCCTGCAAAATGGTCACAATACAAATTAGGGCACGGTGTTGGTCCAACAAGTTTTTCAATTTGTCGAGGTTGTAAGCAGGAGTTGCGTTAAGGCTAGGATATTCGAGCGCACATATTTGGCACAGTATACGCTTCATAGACCACCTCACGGCGATTTTGTTAAACAATATTAAATAATCTAGTATGAAAGAAAATCAATAAAATATTATAAAGAAGTAGGTAGCGATGTAATTTTATTTAGAATGCCATCACCCATATTACTGTATTTTTTGTAACTTTGAATTTGATGAATTTCAAATAAAAACCTAAAAAGGAATGAAAACTCATAGTTTTATATATTCTAGACTGAACTCTATTTTGAGTCGCTAATTAATCAAGAACGTTTATTGAACTATATTACAATTTTTTTATCAGAAATTTGATGGTTTAAAATTGAATCAAAAATAGGTAGGTATCGAATATCTTGGCCTTAACAACAATTATTTTAATTTCAAATTTGTTGCTAAAGTATGCGATAAATGTCGTTCGAAATGTTAGTGGTGCGTTGCTAATTGGAGTATGGGATTTTAATTTTCTGACAAAAAAAATGCTACTCTGCTTTTCAAACAGGAGCAGAAGACCAATTCGACTGGTCCTACGTAAACTGGTACAAGCAGCAAAATGTCACTAACGTTTTTATGGCATCATTCGTACTTAAACAACCAAAAAAATAATTAAAATTATTAACGCAGTTTTTTTTCTAAAGGATTCAAGTATACCATTTCAAAATTTCAACTATATACGTTGTATAATGTTAAAGTTACACGCATTAAAACATACAAATCGCTCTCCTGTAAAATTGTGCAACTGCATTTGTACGAGTTTACGTAGGACCCGTCGAATTGGAACATGCAAGCACTAACATAATCCTAGTGTTACAATATTGCTACTACAGTAGTGACAGTAAAAAGCTAGGTGATGGTAACCCAGTAACCAGAACGCAGCACCAAGTCGAGGTTCGGTTTTCAAGGAAACCGTACTTGTACCAACCCATTTCAATAATGATGTTTTGAGCTGAGCACGCCACCTGCTCACCAAGTCCGGTGAAGTTGTAAAAACTTAGCAACGCGTTAACCAAGTCCGGTGAAGTTGTAAAAACCGCGAGGCTAGCGACACATTCACAGGTACAGCCAGTCACAAAAGGTAAAAGTACCTATCTAGACAGGATGGATAATTGTAGGAATCTATCACCTAATCTATTTGCTCCGGTTGAATCCATCAATAATTAGGTAAAACTTATTCTACTAGCTGGCAACGAAGTCAACATACCCCTACACAAAAAAATAGTAACAATGTATTAATATTCAGCGTCGTTGCTATCTAAGCCGCCGTTACATAATGAGTTATCTATATATTAATACGTGATGCCAAAACCCCTTGGACTTGAAAAAAAAATGGACCCCTTTTAACCAAACTTGCGCTGGCGGAGTAGCATGAAATTTGGCACACTTATAGTTTATATGGAGGAGAAGAGCAGAACTCTAACACTTTTTAATAATAAATCTTATAAAGTACAATAAATCAATAAATAAAACAGTACTCACACTACCATGCATTTGACACACACAAACAAATATATTGACGATAAAATATCACAGATGGCGCAATAACTATCGAGGAAACCAGGTAGTTAGTCTTGAGAAATGAAGATGGCATTCTTATCCACAAGATATTAAAATTTTGATATTAAAATGGGCGAATTTCGACCATTGGGCGACCACTAGTATTAACAATTAGCTGACGGCGAATTTTGTAGCATCTTAATTTGGCGATACACTTATAGAAGCGATACCTAGCGCTTTATTTTGTGTTCAACCCTCCCAGAATCCATTGCAATATACCTACACACAAATTATTTATACATAGTTTCTACGTGTTGCTCCGACTCCGATGAGTAGATTAGACCATGTGCCTCTCTGCCAGGCAACTTGTACCAGGAGAGCACTGATTTAAATGCAGGCCATCTCTAATAAGACCAATGGTGATAGAGTGCTGCGCAGCAACTTGCCCGGGGATCCACCGCATTACCTATTCCTGTCTCCACGGCTGTAATGACTGTCATGTTCGTTTAAGGAGGGTAAGGTAGCCGATCGACTTGCACATCCCGGCCACAGGACAGCGACACATTTGTATCATCTATGGTATCTATGGGCTACGGTTATCTCCCTATTTAATAATTTAGTCAAGACATTTAGGCGGCACATGTACAGAAGAATTGTCTAGAAAAAATATCTTCACGTCCGTAGCCCGGAAACAGTAGGCAGTGGTATTACCACGGCACCTACTAGCCAAAGACACTAAATCCCTCAATGTGATAGGTTATAAGCCTGTCGCCAACCGGGCACTTATTTATTCCCGGTAACGTTGAACGTATCAGAAAAGTGAAAAACAACATTATCATGAATTACATCAAGATAATTAAATTCTCTTTATTCAGTCGTTGTCCTCGAAATATGATTTACGTGCGATAAGAATAATGTTATCGTACATTTTGCTTCGTGATTATGGTTTCCCTATTACAAATATTAAAGAGGATTATCTCCATATACATATTTAAATACTCACTTTTCCACTAAAGAATCCTTGTTTGGCCTTCAATTCTATTTCAAATCTTGAAAAGAAATAGTCTATATGCGCATTGAGAATATCTTGTTTGATTTGTTCTTTTCTTGCAGCATCCTTTTCCCTTACAAATAAGAGTATATCTAAAAATGTAATTAAAACAGTATTTTATGATACCATCAGGAGCGACATATATTTTTAACAGCATGATACAACGCCAGTAAAAAAAATTGCAAATTTCGGCATCATCCATACAAATCATAACTAATAAGTAATTCGATTTAACTAAGGATATTTTTTTCTTCTTACTTCTGGTCGGGCCATATTACACTTTATAGCATCGAACACCTTAACTTGCGTTAGCGACTAGATTCTCACGCTCGTCGCCACTAGTTAAGGCAGTATTGCACATGACAGGGTAGAGCGCGGTACTCATTTACATTACCTATCCATTGCATTCTATCATAACTAGTTTTGACAATACATATTTTATATCAAAATACCTGCATTTTGAAATTGTAGGATAACCCCCTACAATTTTTTGGTCCTTCGAGCCGGATTTGAACCAGCGACATATGGAACAAAAAAATGTAAGGGGTTTTCCTACAATTTCAAAATGCAGATATTTTGATATAAAATATGTATTGTCAAAAATAGTTATGATAGAATGCAATGGATAGGTAATGTAAATGAGTACTGCGCTCTATCCTGTCATGTGCAATACTGCCTTAACTAGTGGCGACGAGCGTGAGAATCTAGTCACTAACGCAAGTTAAGGTGTTCGATGCCATAAAGTATAATATGGCCCGAACACTTCTGAGTTTTACTTAACTAGATAAGATATATGAAGTTTTGTAAGAATGGATGTATGTTTGTATTCTTTCACGCAAAAATTTCTGAAGGGATTTAGATGAAACTTTACAGGGATATAGTTCATACATCAGAATAACACATAGGCTACAATTTATAAAAAAATTAATTGGGCTCGCGGGCGAAACCGCGAGTGGCCGCTGGTGTCTAATTTTTTTACCTTGTACTGGACCGGGTCCTCTGCGTAGAATAGGCTCGTAAGAGGCTAGCAAAGATTAAACAGATGACCTACCAGACCACTGCGAAGCGGTTACCCTGGCCATAGGATTACGATGCATCTGCAACACCTATAGTACTCTATGGTTGTCTTTTACCATGAGCAGAGCCGTGTGTTACTGCTGAAATAATTCAGTGATCTAAAACAATCTGGTGTTTATACAGGACAACATCTGAAGCACCAGCCAAATTTTGAGAAACGAATCAGAACCGATAACATTTTCGATCTATGAAAAAACTGAAAATTAAAAAATTACAATTTGGGCATTGCGATTCGGAAGACATTTTTTATGTAGAATCAGTTACCGAGGGAGGTATTCCCAAACAATTATGACTTAGGAACCTTCAAGAAAAGAGCGTACTCATTTTTTAAAGGTTGGCAACGCATCTGTGATACCAATGGTATTGCGGATGTCCATGGGCGGAGGTGATCACTTTCCATCAGGTGACCCACTTGCTCGTTTGCCTCTTCTTCTATAAAAAAAAAAATAGGACATGGTTATTACGTAAAACTGGTTTCCACCGACGTCTGGTGACGTAAAGGCTTGTACTAGGCACGACATTGACATTTGACAATTCAGCTTTAAATTTGCATTCTAAACCGGTAGCAGGAGCAATTTCGTAATAGCAATCTATACACAATAGAGATTAGTGTTCACGTCTAACGTCACCAACCAACCAAACTCGGATTCGATTCCCGACGGGGGCAGACATTTGTGTACTAAACATTTAGGTGTGTGTGTTTTCGGGTCTCCGTGTTTTCCGGTCTTTCCTGCTTTGTCAGAATAAAAATAGCCTTTATCATTTTCAAGTTTTCTTCCTATCTCCTTGCACAAAAATTACGCCGTAATAACACTCTGCTGCTAACTTAGATCAGTTGCCAGGTAAGCGCTGTTATTTTTGAATAATTAACGAAAATATCTCAGCCCTAAAACTGTAGAAGGTATCTGTATCTATCGGTAGATCTGTTATCAATATTGGCTAATAGTGTAACATCTTTTTATAACAATACTAACTTGCCCAGTAATCGAAAATATTAATTACAGCAGCGTCCAATAGAGTTTGTTCTCGTGGGTCTTCAGGCAGGAGCTTGGCTTCCACAGCAAGATACCGAGCTATAGCAATTGACTGATTCACTTTAAAGTCTCCCTCTTCATACACCGGTAATTGTCCATAAGGAAGCGCTGCAAGATATGATAAGATAAAAGTATACATTGCACAAAATATGCACAGTTTCACTCTTTTACAATTTTACAAAATTTACCAACCAGTTTCACTTTTACAGTATCTTGAAAGTTATCTATGTATAATTTCAAAGTAGTTATAATATGTAATAGTTCACTTCAAATACAACTTCCTGACCTTAAACATATAAGTACCTTGTTGAAAAGAAATTTAATCATGAAGTTGTGCTGCCAGCTCCCGGGATAGAAAAAAAAGCAACGCATTGATTAGCGGTTTCAGACATGGCTACTTGTATTTGCGTGTTTGGTGTATTGGGCAAATAAACTTCATGGGTATAATATTTGCCGTAATTTGGGCTTTTTGGCAAATAGAGGAATTAACAAATGCGGCTTACAAATCTGTCTGATTTTCAAGGCATATTGAAGCAGATAATAAACCCTAGACTATATTAATACTAGCCCAAAGGTTTTTCACGAAAGAACATATTAGTAACATGTATCTCAACTCTCATATCCCCGAAGCGGTAGGTAGAGGCACAACCAGCACACCCACGACTAGCCGAAGACACTAAGTCCCATAATGTGAAATTTCCAATTTTTTGCCAGGCCCGGGGATCGAACCCGGGACCTAAAGAAGTCAAGTTCCAAGCCAGACCGCTAGACAACAAAGGTGATCATGTCATGATCAGAGGCGATGTATTAGTAACATTCGTTTTATATAGTCCAGATGCAAGTGTAATAAGGGTTCCATACGGATTTAGACATTGGTTGTAAACATTGGCTTGCATCCATATGGAACGTAGACTTAATCCAAATTTTGATTTGTTTCAAACAGTTTCCACCAAGGTCACCTTGCGGAAGGCGTGATTGGGTCGTGATTACAGCCGTCTGGATGATGCTTTGGGGTTAGTTGTTGTAAAGTAGTTTGATTTGGTACAGCAGGATTATTACTTTTTTGGTATTAAAAACAGAAATAACTGTTAGGTATGTACTTCCAGGTGGAGACGGTTGTTTTGTTTAATTACCCGTACGTCAAATATTTCGACCATTACATCAAACATCGATTAACTACACAAATAGGCACGTGTCAGTACTCAGGGGCCAGCCAAAGCGCCAGCATAACTTTAAGCGACCATATTTATACTGGTTGAAAAAATGGTTCAAGAATATACTTACAATTTTTAATACTCTCCACAGGCCACAATTTCCTGTCGTACCTTATATCTTCAACTTCTTCGTCACTATAATGCAAGATATAACGTATAGATTCTGCGATACGGCCTATATTAAAATAATGAAGTTTACGAGCCATTGTAGATCTGCATCACTAATAAAATGAAAGCTGCTTTATATAGCCAGAATGTTTCTTTTTTCAAACTAACACAAGGAATAAAAACAATCTTGTTGTGCATAAGTCTCGTCTCCACAGAATCAGTTATTCTTTTATGGGCCAATGTATACGTTTTTACATAAACTTCCCGAGCATATTAAAGACTTACCATTTAATAAATTTAAAAAATGTATTAAGATAAAGTTGTATGGTAAGGGTTATTATAAGATTTCAGAATATTTAGAAGACAGAAATGCTTGGGATTAATTGCTCCTCATGCCAATCTCTGCAAATTATTTGTGAATGTAATAAACTTTTGTAAATTAGATTTATAAGAAAAAAGACAAGCCCGCTGAGTTTCTTTCGCCGGATCTTCTCAGTGAGTGGCCGCGTTCCGATCCGGTGGTAGTTTTTAGAATTATTTAGACGCGTTACAAGAATTTTTATATAGATCTACGTAATAAAAGCTATTTTGAATTTGAATTTGAATTTGTAAAGTATTGATAACATATCGCATGCATCATCCACGCTCATCTGTGATGAGATTCTATATTCCTCGCAAATCTGGAGGACGTGGCTTCCTTAATGACAAATACTTCCATAACGGGGAAGAATAATTAGATAATACTTCTTAAATGTTGAGTGTGAATTGCATCGTAGTGCAATGTCAGTGGATAACGGACTGACTCCGCTCTCTTTAGGTAAAGAGAACTGGCATAAACCGGTGGTACTTAGCACTAGTATCGCTAGCACGTATGGAAGAGCAAAGAGATACATGGTCGATTTTATCAGGTTCTTTATGGGCCTGGTTTTGATACACTAGCGTCCGTGTCTTGGTTACGATTCGGTGATCTCTTTGGTGAAACCGAAGGTTTGCTTGTGCAATTGCTGACGAGGTTGTCAAGATGAATAACTATCGAATGTACATCATGAGGGATGGTACGATTGACATGTGTCGAGCGTGCCATCGTGCGGGTGATTCTATCAGGCATATTATTTCCGGTTGTTCTCATCTTGCCAACGGCGAGTACTAGCACAGGCATAACCACGTAGCCAAAATAATCCACCAGCAACTCTTAGATGTGGAGTTGTTGGTTTTAAAATGCCTTACTATAAGTATTTACCAGAGCCAGTTTTTGAAAATAGCCATGCGAAGCTTTAGGTGTCTGTCATCACGGACAGGACTATTGTCACCAATAAGCCTGACATCGTGTTGGTAGATCGGTTGGAGCGCCGGGCTTTTCTTGTTGAAATTACTGTTCCATGTGACGTTAACCTCGTGAAAGCTGAGAAGAAAAATTGTCAAAATACTTAGTCTTGGCTCACGAGGTAACCGGTATGTGGGATGTTGGCTCAACAACAATTGTCCCAACAACAAAGTCATGTCAGTAAATGATCTAATAGCGAAGAGTCTCGACCAATACCTTTAAAGACTCGCTCTGAAACCCTTGGGTCAAGAACCGGATCCAGAATGCAGCAATTTTGGGGACGGCACGCATTGTGCGGATATTCCTCAGTCTGTCTCATTGACCAGTGATGGTTTAGTTGTAAAACCACTGTCTTTGGGACTCAATTTTTATGTCTATTTTTTTAATAACATATTTTTAACTTTAAATGTATAAACTTGGAAATAAAAAATAATATTAATAATCGCTAATAATAATAATATTATTATTGGTTAGACTTATACGGCCTTATTAATAAACGAAGATTGTTCCAATCTATCTTTACTCCAAGGTTGAAGTTGACATTAGACAAATTCAGTATTAATAAACATGGACTAGAGATGGAGTAAACTACTTCATGTTTGATCTTTGATTTAAAGATAGTCCATGCCTCTACAATCTGCATGATTTAGTGACATAGCGAGGATATCCTATTTTGATATTTAGTTCATATTTTCGAAAATACGATATTATATTGTTTCAAAAAATCTTTAGAAAACCTATCTAGTAAATATCGAGTAGGTATCAACTAGATATAGGTATAATTGTGTCATTTAATTTAAAATTTCGAACAAAAGGAAAAAATAAGGAAATTAAGAGTGTATCAAAAAAATTACATTAATCTTTAAGTATCTTCACGCCCATATCCCCGAAGAAGTAGGCAGATGAACAACCAGGGCGCCCACTACTAGCCGAAGACACTAAGTCCCACACTATGATAGGTGGCAAGTCTATCGCCAACCGGGCACATATCCAATCCCGAGCAACGATTTTTTATTAGAAAATTGTAAAAACCTGTTTTCATTTTGTTGCTCCACCCAGGAATCGAACCCTTGACCTCGTACAGTCAAGTCCAACAACTGGACCGCTAGACCACATAGGCGATTAGTTTAATACTTTTTAAATAAATTTGTGCTCTTGAGATATACTACCTCTTGGTCACAATAAATATTTATTCTATTTTTTCCAAATTCAGCATCACTGTTTTAGATAAGATTATAAATACTTACTAAAATAAAACAAATCAATTATTGATGGTATAGGAATAGGCTAATAGCGCCAGATATAAAAACTAGGCCTTATCCACAATTTCGAATAATAGTAGGAAATCTTTAAAATCCGCAAATTATGGATGAAAAAAAAAACAGTTTTACATCACTAGTCTTTAGTCACTAGTGAAAACTAAGTTTAGCTTGGCTGGTAGGAATAAGAAAGATAATAATATATAATAATAATTTTGCAACCGAACCAAATGTGTTCCAAAACGCTACTATAACACTTGCAAAAATGAATACGAAAAGGCTCGTTCTCGAAGTTTTTGTATTACAAAAAAAAACACAGATAAAAATTCTTCTTCTGTCAGATCAAACGGTTCTTAAAGCTTATGTTTTGAGTTGTTATTATACTACTCATCGTATGTACGTCATGTTCGTTTTCAATAATTCGTAAGTCAAAAATATATTTAAGGTTATACAATGATAATAAAAATTCTGGATTTAGAGGACTAGAACTACAATTAGGACATTCGCACGTGATACCATTTATCAATAAATTGATGCGATACTAAAATCGTACAAAATTTTCGTATAGTCATTGTCGTCATTGAATCTGTTAAAACAACTTGCTACATTAATCAAAACAATTACAACCAAAATACGTGGATAAGCTGTAATCACACCTGACTTGTAACCAGAGATAAAATTTATATGACACCTTCATGGTTAATGACAAGCCTGCGTTTCAAAAAACTAAACATTACATGATGTTTTTTACTGACAACGAAATCGCAAAACTATTATATTGATGTTTATTTATGAACTATAATGTTAATGAACTACAATCGCTCGTATACACTTCTTTAGAACTCTAAAAATTCAAATGAATTCTACAGAATTTTCCCAAACAGCAATACCATATTGTAGTACGGAAGAAACATACTCATAATAAGCTAAAATAAATTATTGTGGCCTGACATTTCTCTTATTCCTCTCAAAACTTATTTAACCCTGTCAATTTTATTGCAATGTATTTTTTTATGACACTGGAAGTACGATGAAGGAGGATGAGGACTGATAGATTTCCTGATGGCATCAACCATACATTGGGATGTATGGTCGATGCCTGATGGTAAGTAATTCGTGCCACCTAAAAATAAAGAAAGAAAGAAGAAACATTTATTGACAGATCAAAATTTACCACACATCATTAACAAAAAAAAACAAGAAACCTTACCTAACCCTAAACATAAGCAAAGCAACTTAATTACTACAATTTAATTACTTTAAAACTTTAAAAAGTGATATTATTAAGATATTATAAAAAAAGAGATTGGTAACATGAGCCTGCCAAGGAAAAGTTCAGTATTTGTTAAGGCGTAATATACCTCAACACTGGTTTTCAGCTTTCCACGTCTGACAAATACAGCCACCAAAGGTTGCGTTGACGACCTGAGTCGCGGATGTTAGGACCCGAGCAAAAGTTAGTTTACCGACTACCTTATCCTCCAAAACGGAACACGTCAACAGCAAGAGCTAACGTTGTGGCGACAGGAATAGATAAGGCTGTGGTACCAATACGGGCTAGTCGCTGCAAAACTCTACCACCTAGTAAATCAAAAAGTGATTTCCAATTAAAAAGTCTATTTTTATTCTTAAGAAGTAAGTAAAATCTACATTTTCATTTAAACCAGACATTACACATATTACATTCCGACCACACGACTGCTACGCATCTGTAGTGTAACATATATGGTGTTCATAGGCCATTGTTATCTTTTACTATTAGGAGAGCCGTGTGCTTGTAGGGTGCCTTAATACAACTAAAGTAGCGTGAATATTACGTAAATGTGTCTGCAGTACGAGAAAAAAAAATAACTTAAAATAAAAAAAAAACTAGTTTATTACAGACAGACAAATAGAATGTAAAAATTAAATATGTTAATGTAGAATATAAAAATATAATGACTTTACAAAATATAAAACACAATAATTGATTCTTAGACGATTCAAACAAATTATTATCAAAGAAGATAAACTGATATGAAATATTCATATACAGTATAAATATTAAACAAATTTATCTATTTTGATATATAATTTTATACGAAGTAATGGCTGAAGTGAGTCTTTGCAATTATTGACTTCCTTAAGGCATTAATGAAAACTATCAAAATTTATTTGTTATAATTATCTGCTAAAGAGGCTGATAATTAATAAACCGACTCCTTTAAATTTCGGAAATATTACGAAAGTTGAGAAAGCTCATGTTCGAGCTACAAACGTTTATTTGATTCGTGATATTAATCCATAATGGCTCGTAAACAGCATTATTATAATTCAAATGGTATTGCGGAATCTGTACGTTATATATTGCATTATAGTAATATAGATTTCAAAGATTTTAGGTATGACAAAAATGCATGGCCTGTGGAGAGTATTAAACAATGTAAGTATCATTATCAAATATTTTTTATACAAAAAATATCTTCAAGCCCATATCCTCGTACGGATAGGCAGAGGCACAAACAGGGCACCCACGACTAGTCGAAGACACAAAGTTCCGCAATGTGATAGATGGCAACCTTATCGCCAACCAGGTAGCTATCCAATCCAATACCAAATACACGTAACGCTTTCTAAAAATATAACGGAATCTTGCAGGGCTTCCTTATGGACAATTCCCGGTATATGAAGAGGGAAATCGTAAGGTGAACCAGTCAACCGCTATAGCCAGGTACCTCGCAGTCAAAGCCAAGCTCCCGCCAGAAGACCTATGGGAACAAACTCTTTTAGACGCTGCTGCACTTAATATTTATGATTTTATGTTTAGTTAGTATTATTTTTAATTAGTTTCTCATATTAAGGTTTCGAAAAAGTTCAAACATAAATATCAATAGATCAAAAAAATACAAATAGATCGACTTTAATAGGAAATGGCTTTATAGTTTGGAATACAAACAAAGTAAGAGCTGACAAGAAATCTCAAAATTTCGCAATGTCTTAAATATTGGGCAGCTTCTCCACCTGCCTATTAAAATAATCTTGATAACTGAAATATATCACGAGTGGTGTCAGTAGTACTATCAAGGTTGTACAGAGAGAGAAAGAGAGGTAGGTAAAGAGTGGGAGAAGGACGGAGAGAGATATCTTCATACGTAAACCGTCGTGAACACCGAAAATGTAACTTCCACGACTACATTTCTTGTACCAAAGATTATGATTATGAAACTAATATTGTATTAAGACTTATAAGTTAGTAAGGTTATAACCTAAAACAATTGCTGTATTAATTAATCATTATGTTTTTTTTCTTTCAGAGGTAGTATTATTTAGTGTAGGAAAAGATCTTGTAAGAAAACAACAAATTAGACAAGAGATTCTCAATACCCACGTGGACTATTTCTTTTCAAGATTTGAGAAAGAATTGAAAGATAAACAAGGTAACTTTAATGGGAAAGCGAGTATTAATATATTTTTGGATATAGTGCACATTACTTTTCTATGGATTTAGTTTGACATATTTGTAAAATTGGCGATCCCGCCAGGGAAAAGACATCGTAACGACGAAGCCTAATGTGCTGCTAATTTATTTTAGCTGACCACTGGCAACCCTGGTGTCAATGAGTTTGAGGATAAGAGAAGGATTCGCAGTCGTTTCCTTAATTTTATATAGATACCTTACTTAACACTTTAATATCACAAAACACTTAGTGTAGAGACGTGTCAATTCCGTCTCCTGTTAGTGAAATAATTTGGTAGTTCAAATTACTGCATTTACCAGTATAAAAAAGTATTTTTACCCCCGTATCCGTGCGGGTAGAGAAGGTTGACAGAAGTAGAACCAGAGCAGCATCGACTAGCCGAAGACACTAAGTCTCTCAATGCAATAGACGGCAAACTTATCGCCAACCTTTACCTATTACTTTGATAAAATTATTTTTTTTTGTTGCCCAATATGGGAATAGGTAATACAGCTAATCAATAAGTATAAAGTATCTTCACGCCCATATCCCCGAAGAGGTAGGCAGAGGCACAACCAGGCACCCACGACTAGCCGAAAACACTAAATCCCATGATGGGTGGCAAGCGTATCGCCAACCGGGCACAAATCCAATCCC
>NJDC01007319.1:0-12057 GCA_002245475.1 Calephelis virginiensis
GACAGTGTTCAACCTACTGGGACAATAGTTTAATAGGTTAGTCGGCTATTTATTTGTAAGTACTATTCATTCAAAACACTCAGTCTATGCCTACATAGTCTAGAAAAATCAGGGTACGTGATCATGATGCTTTATAACACTAGTACTACTGTGTTTAGTAAATTTTTCATTCATGTTTCCTGGTTATGTGATATTTTTTATGAGATAATGGAAGGCAGACAAGTAGACGGATTTCCTGTTGGTAAGAAATGACGCTGACTAGAGACACCAAAGGTGATAATGGTGCATTACTATCTGAGGCCAAGGTGTTAGGCGTAGAGCAAAAGGTAAGGAGGTGGTACCAATCCGGACGAGTCGCTGCAAAATTCAACCAACTAGTAGGATGTCATGGTGTTAATGACAGATAGCCTATGCTTGCCTTTTACGAGCTGCCTGGCAGGATGGTAGATGGTCTATTCTGCAAAGAAGCCCGGACCAACACGGGGAAAATTTAATGTGCGTAAAATCAAATAGACATCCAAAATTAAAACTAAATCAGTTTTATATCAGTGTAAATTTGTTTTTAAAGTAATTTATTAATATACAAAAAAAGATGCATTATGAAGTATAACTCTTTCTTTTTTAAGTTTTGGCCTTCACGTTAGTATTTTAGGATTAGTCAAGTAGAAATTTGCATCAAATTTACCAAAATCGGGATTCAATTTAATTAGTCATAAGTCATGTCAGGGTCTTGGGTAAAGCGGTGGCTTCATTACTTAAGCTCGTGTAGTGAGATTTGGCGGCAACGAGTAAATACACGATACGTTCATTTCTTAATGATTATTTGTGCACTTTCACTAAACGAAATTGTACAAAATGCCACCAAAATTGACTAATTCTACTCAATATAAACATGAAATTCAATAATTATGAAAAAACTTCGACCATCTTTTCTCTCGATGGCGCCGAAACTCCGAAGTATAACTCAAATATATGTTTCTTTGTATCTTGGTAAGTGAACAATCTACTACTACTTAGTCTATTACTACTAGGATGTTGATAAAATTGATGTGGGACCAATTCGTAACCATTTGCTATCTTTCGAAAACAGAATTATAAAATCTCAACGTGGTACCTAATGACATAGTCGGAGTGGGTTTTTTTTAGTTGCACTGCGATGAGTATTTACTTTAGCATCGCATAGTCCGGTGAAGTTGTAAAAACCGCAAGGTTAGCAACATATTAGCCATTTCAAAAAAAAGTTTTACATTTGGAACGTACGATAGTGTGTCTATCTTCACGCCCATATCCCCCACAGGCACCACTAGGCCACCCACGACTAGCCAAAGACACTAACTCCCATAATGTCCCATAATGCCTGTTGCCAAACCAGGCACACATACAATCCCGAGGAACATTTTTTTTTTATTAGAAAATTTGAAAAACCATATTTTCTTTTTGTTGCCCGACCCGGGAATCAAACCCGGGAACTCATGAAGTCAAGTTCAACACGAGGATCGCTAGACCACACAGGCGATACGTACGATAGCCAGTAATAAAGGACATTCAATTCATTTGTGACAACCCTTATACTCTTTGTTTACAAATAACGGAGTTTGCCTCTTATATAGTCAGGGCTTAAATAATATCGTGCAAAATAAAGGCGTATTAAGTTACGATGTTCCCCCGTAAGAATCTTATGTGGGAGATGATAATTTATAATGTGCAATAATAGGTACCGTTTTAATACGGTCGAGGTTTCTTAGAAGGGTCTGAATACGAGGGTGAAGTGGTTAGAAAACTTTTGGGTCTTTATTTATTGTTATTGCCTCATTAAGGTACCTAGAATACGATATCCTACAAATTGCAAATAAATAAACCAGCACAACCGTTCGCCAGATCATTACAAATAATGATTCTTAGCTGTACGCAATTCGATATATTTTGAGGGTAGATCAACAAATAAAAATAGATTTCTTGATGTTATCTTTGAAACACTCGCTTTCAAGATTTACTTGGATAATTTTATGGAACATCACCTAATTCACAAAACTCTATCGGAATGATATGACCCCATCGCCCGTTGTTTGTGCTTATTATCATTACTAATTTGTCAATTGTTCAATTCAATTCATTCTTCAACTGTCGCCATTGTTGTGTGTGCTGGAAGGTTACTTATATAGACAGACTAGACATAGATAGATAGACTTCAGGTTGAATTAAACTGAGCCCACGGATGGAAAGTAAACGATACTTGATGACGTCTGACTTCATACGACTTCCTTGAATTTATATGAAAACGTGTGGCTTAAAAACACACTTCTTACGCAACGCCATCGTACGCGTCCGAAGCGTACGTAGATCTGTCGATCCAGATTGGCGTGGGAAAGGTAGAGGGGGGATCAGACAAGTTTGTTTCTAGATTGTACGTAAACGCGACGCGTCAGACACAGATGAAATGTCATTGGAGAAGGAACGTTACCAACAATTAAATGGGAAAGTAATTTATTCCTTGTGGCCAACATCTTCTCTTCCTTTTTATTTCGATACACGGTCATGTTTACATAAAAATAACAAAGGCTAAAAACCATCTTCAAACTTATTTTTCGAAAGAGAAAACATTGTACAATGAAGACAGAACAACGTCTGAAGTCAATTGTACGTTGCATACATGGGACAAGTGCGCAGGCGTGCGCACTTGTCCCACGTCGTAACGCATACGTAGTATACATATAGGAATATATATATATATAGGAAAACTGGCAGCTTGCTTCGCTATTTAATAATATAAAAATATATGTCACTTGAGTAATCATAGTAGAAACAAAAATACTGAATAAGACTTTTCTTACATATTTACACTTCTGTTTCCATCGTGGTCCATAAATATTGATAATTGGCCAGATTATTAATAAATAATCGTAAAAGAATCGTACCCGTTCATAAAAGTGAATCATAAATAGTAGAACGTCACTAGTAAAGTATTAATACCGTAGTTACGGGTAGCCATAAAACATGAAATCTGAACGTCAGTTGAAAACTTATTAAAACGACAACAGAATAACAATTTTATGATCTCAAAGCTTTAAAACATATCGTGGAAAGTCCCGCATATTGTAATCCGTTATTGAATAAAATATTCAAGGGATTTAGATATTTTTGAAATTTTAGAATTTCACTTTTTGAAATCATTATTTTGTAATTTCGCTTTCTGAAATTGTAGTTTTGAAATTTTGCTTTGGAAAACTGTCAATTTAGAATAGCTTCATTTGAATTAAATGGGATTAAAAACTTGAAACAAAATAAAGTTTATTTATTTGCTGATTATGTGTTTTTAAAATTACTACCAAAATATACATTTATACCAACATGTTCTACGACAAAGTGGTGTGCATAACAATAATAAGTAATTTTTTAAATGATAAAATAAAATATTTCTATGGTGCCTACCAACCAGCGAGAATCTTTAGTTTCTTGCAACTGGTTTCCGGAACACAACATTGACAGGCATTGACATTAGGACAGAAGGTCAAGGTGAGCACATCTGAACCCTTGTTAGCATCTTCGTGTTAGCCGATCACGGATTTATCCACCAAGTTTGGAAGATGTCATCACACATTATCGGATAACGGTCGCAAACCCTCCCAATTCCAACATCATAAGTAACAGCATACGAAACATTACATTGCGCCGCTGCCACCGGTCTCAGCGACGACCAGTTCTTTCCCGCCCGGGTGCTAAAGCCAAGCAACGAACCGCAATCCCTCCAATCGATCCACCCAGTAACCAGAACGCAGCACCAAGTCAAGGTACGGTTTCCCGGGAGACAGCTCTTATTGCTGTTGCATGGTACATCCAAATCCATTCAAACAACGCTGTCTCGGCCTGAGCACTTTGCTCGCCCACAAAAAATCGCAAGCAAAACACTAGCAATTAAATAAAGGGTCAAGGTAAATTATATCTAGAATCATTGCTTTATCATCTCTGTTTAAGAAAAAAGGTATCATAAACAAGTATGAAGCTACCACAAAGCGGTATTTATTTGGTTTACAACATAGATAAAATTGTGATGTAGTTTACATCCTGAGCATAGGTATTTTAGACTTATTGAGCGTAAATTTTGAAGACCGCAACCCTTTGAATAGTCAATGTCGCGTACCCTTATCTTCCCACAGAAAGGCGACACCACATTACCGGTATTATGGTAGAGATACAACCTGACATCCTGCTCTTCAGATGTGTCCCCTAATTCCACGGATTAAGGTTGTATATCGCTTGTACGATTTGAATTACGAAGCATTTTCAAAGTGCAATTTATATTGTATTGGAAGTTAGAGCGCTTACCCAAGCTGCACCATATTTTGTCGGGCCAATGTGGCCTGAGCCTTGCATGTCTAGTGAAAACTTGTCTACATTTTCTTGTCTCTTAAATAAACAAATTTTGCGCTCGTAATTGGTTCTCTCTATGATTTATTAGGTCTCTTAGAATTATCTCGCGCTTCATTGAATAATATAATTTAGTTTGCGATTAAGCTGGTCCAAAGAAGAGAGAAGCGATTCGTATCAATAACACCGTGACCGTCACTAGGTGATAATATATTTTTAAAACCCGGAAATGTTATTTGGAGTACATTTTAACTACATACATATATTAAACGATAAACATAATACATACATATATATTTAAACGATACATATAACAAATAAACATTGTTTGCAATTTTTGTCTGTCTGTCGGTCTGTATGGCTGACTGTTTCTTCTGGGTGATATCGGCAATGGCTTGACCGATTTTGACGGGACTTTCAATTTCAATCAATTCGGGACGGTACAAGTAGCTAATGTAATAAGAAATAAATTAGGCTACTTTTATTTAAAGACTATACTTTTTGTGAAATTTCAAGAGAACGAAATCGTTTGAACAGCTTATCTATATATACAAAAGAAAGTCGGGTTTGTTGCAACACTGATAACACGAGATCTGCTGGACCGATTTTGATGGTTTTTGATTCGTTGGTTTTGTCTTCGCCCCGAATATCAGAATACACTAAAACTAGGAAACTAGGAAAAACTAGGAAAAATGACATTTTGATTGTTCCCATACAAACTGACCGGGCGGAACGAAGTTCGCTGGAACAGCCAGTTAAACATAAACGTAAATTACTAACTGCCACAAATACCAAAATTGAACCGTATTAGTAACATAGTTATGGATGTCGTCGTAGTCAGTAATACCTAAACCATAATGTGGAAGAAAGTTTGGCGACAACACGCCAAGTTTAATATCAGCGCGCTCTATTCCTCCTGCCATACAGCTAGTGTTCGTCATTATCATGTTTAGTTTTTGGAAGGAAGCCGGCAAACTTACACGAGTAGTTTTGGTCTATAAGAGATTCATTAATATCTTATGGCAAAATACAGATAGAAGTAGATACGTAGGGAGACCTAGGTTGATATTCCTCGATCAAATAGCTCAAGTGTCATCCCTGGGTAGTGTCGAGTCTCCCAGTTTATACGAAAATATTAATGAATGTGATGAAATCTATGTCTACAAGAATGGCATTTGGGATTTAATGTTCTCTGCTTCCACCGAAAGGAATTTGGCGTGAAGATATATGTGTTTGTGTATTAAAATCCTGATCTATGGTTGTTTAAAAGATTAATTTGGCAAAACAAACTCTAGCACGATTAAAAAATCATAAAATAGAAACATTCCCCGCCTTAAGATCGCTTAGCGAGGTAAAAGAAAGCTTAAAAATAAATTGACATTTTAGCTGTTGACATCCATGACGTGACATTTTTTTGTACCTAATTAGCAGAAGACTCAAGAGGCCACCCCTTCATTAGTGAAAGCCGTTTGGTCTCCAGTTTAAAACGAATAATATTCAGCGTACCTTGCTTTCCATATTAATTTTATGTTTTGGCGTTTTGTTTTTTAAGCCCCGATGCAAAATGAGGAGTGTTTTAAAATGACGTTCCTGTATGTATGTGTGCGTGTGTGTTCGTGTGTGTTTGTGGCATAATATAAACGGTTGGACCAATTTCGATGCGAATTTCAAGCTTAAAATTTGACAAGATCGAGATGGTTCTTATCTATATTACATACTGGTTTTGTCAAGAGTATCTTCACGCCCATATCCCCGAAGAGGTAGGCAGAGGTACAACCAAGGCACCCACGACTAGCCGAAGACACTAAGTCCTACAATGTGATAGGTGGCAAGCCTATCGCCAATCGGGCACATTTCTAATCCCGACCAACATTTTTTTATTAGAAAATTGGAAAAATCCAATTTTCTTTGTGTTGGCCGACCCGGGATTCGAACCCGGGACCTCATGCAGTCAAGTCCAACACCTGGACCGCTAGACCACAAAGGCGATTGATTGGCAGAGGAGATGGTTTTGTCAAGGGTATAGAAAAAAATTAACTTTAGAGTTATTATATGATAAAAGGCAAATGAGTAAATGGTTTTTTTAAAGGTAAGGTATGTTCATTGTCATTAGACCTCTTATATGTTAAACTAGCTGTCCCGGCGAAAATCGTTTCACCCGTTTAGTATGGAAAATAGTAAACTATTATTTTCCCACTATCCCTGCAATTTTCCGGGTTTTTCACTTCATAAAAACCTTTTCCTGATAATAACTAACACAACAACAAAAGAATTACCCAAATCGGTCCAGTCATTCGGAAGTTATGCGCTTACCAACACATTTAACTATTCATTTTTATATTATAGATGATTCATCTGGCATTTAAGCCTTTTGTTTAAGATATCGGCTGTCCCACCTTCCAAACTGGCATTTTTGTTGTGTTAGACATCAGCGAAGAAGCACATGTCTTACCTGATTTTTTGTTTTTCAATGTTAATAATAAAAACAGTAAGCTGTATCTGTCTAATAAGTAAATAAGGACTAACATAGGACTAAAATTAAGTTGATAGTGTAGTCTGTATCACCTTGGAGTACTTTACTCCATAGTTTACTTCTTATCGTCGGTGCTTGGTGGAATTTCATTCTTGATACAATTTATTTAGAAACACTTCTACTTTACACAATATATTTTTATTTTTTATTAAACTAAATAATACTTAAACTACTAAACGATATTTTTGATTTGTCAATATAAATTAATTTATAGTGGGTAGATAAAAAAATTTGTTATATAAATTATTATTTATTAGTATTTGTACTGCGATTTTACAAAGATCCCAAAAATAGTTCTCGTTTTAGAATAAGTGTTCGATATATCTCCACTAAGTATTGTGTCAGTTTTAGTGTTATATTATTTTTAATTAACGTACACTGGGTACATTCACGTCATAAAAAAACGACGGGTTGCACTCCAGGAGTGCTGGCAGGAGTGAAAACTTGAATATTAACGGTATGTATTTTTGATATTTTGGAATGGTTGGGGAATAATTTTGCACGAATTGCTTTATTCATCAGTATGGAAGTACTATCATTTATGTGGTAGAATACAATATTAATTTATTGCGTTATCGTACACAAATACGACAACACGAAAATTCGCGCAATCGCCTTGCGCCGTCTTACGTATTTTCGATCAGGTCGCGTGTCCTGACGCGAGCTTAAAAGTGTTTACCCATTTCAAAAAAAAATGTGCAACGTCGATAAAGAAGTTTTCACTTCAAAAATAACAAGTAAGTATGGCCGCGTTCCGATCCGGTGGCAGATTTTAATATTACATAAACGTGTCAAAAGTGTGCCTCTTGTAAGGATAACGTGAAATAAAATATTTTCTATTTTATTCTATTCTAAAGAACGTAAGGCGGTTTCTACATAAAGGTTAAGAAAATTGTAGCACAGCGTAGCAGCCACGTAGAACTATGCTACAACGCATCGCGGCCATGCTATTACTGTGTTACGTAATCTTTCTGCCTTGCGATGCAACATAAAGGAAGATAATCGGATTACCAGTCTATGTATATATGTTATTTTTCTTTGGCAATCCAGAAACCGGATCAGCTTAATATCATTCAAATATAGACATAGTAATCGAAATTCGAAAAGGTGACCACCTATAAAAAAAGTAAAGTCCACAAATTCTGTCATGAATGTTTAAAAAAATCCAAATACTATGTCACAAAGCGGATTTTTAAGAAAGTGCTACATCATCATTATTCGATTTTTTAAACTATCTTTAGTCAACAAACATTTAAGATTTACGGGTTATGTTTTTTTCATTTTTTTATGATAATGGAAGGCAAACAAATAGACGGATCCTGATGGTAAGAAATTGACGCCGCCTAAAGACATCAAAAGTGGTTATGGTGCAATGCCAACCAGAGGCCCCGGCCTCTGGTTGGCATTGCACCATAACCATGTTAGGTGTCGAACAAAAGTAAGTTTACCGGCTACCTTACCCTCCGAACCGGAACACGTCAATGGCAAGCGTTGGACGTTATGGCTGCAGGAATAGGTAAGGCTGAGGTACCAATCCGGGCAAGTAACTCCAAAACTCTACCACCTAGTTTGAATTATTGAATCTAGTTTCATAACGATCAGGTTTTTATTGGTAATAGCTGACAACACACTATTCTTATTCCATTTGCTGCGGTAGACAATGGTTTAATGGATTATAAAAACAAACTTTATTATCTTCTAATAGGCAATACGTGCCCCTATAAAAGCCGAAGATGTAAGCAGTGTGTAAAAGGGGTTTAAAGTATATTTACTATTCATTATTTATAATTTAAAGTAGCTCTTTAGATCTTTCAATTGCGTTTAATTAGATCTTTAGATTTTCGGAGTATTTGTTCCATAATAACATATCCATTTTTAGAACATCGTAAGACTTTCATGAACATTAACCAGTTCCTTCCTACGTAACTACTTAAACATTTATTTTTATGATATTGGAAGGCAAACAAGCAGACGGATTTCCTGACGGTAGAAAATTCATACCGCCTAGAGACACCAAATGTGGTAGTGTTGCGTTGCCAACCTGAAGCCGGGATGTTAGTTCTCGAGCAAAAGAAGCTTTACCGGCTACCTTACCCTCCAAACCGGAACACGCCATGACGTTAAAGCGGCAGGAATAGGTAAGGCGGTGGTACCAATCCGGGTGAGTCGCTGCGAAACTCTACCACCTAGTCAGATGTCACGGTGCTAGTGACGGTAAGCCTATGCTTGCTTTTTACAAGCTGGCAGAAAGGCAGATGGTCTGTTCTTCAAAGAAGCCCGAACCAACACACATTTAAACTATAATAGGATTCTTCTAATCAAACATCTAAAACTTTAAAAAAATATTTATACTTACAGAAATTTCTTGTATTTTATTACTTACTAGCTGTTGCCCGCGTGGTTAATAGTCCCACAGGAACATTTTTTTGGAGTAAAAACTATCCTGTGTTAATCAAATTACCCTTTATATGTGTGACAAATTTCATGAAAATCGGTTAATCAGTTTTAGCACGAAGAAGTAACAAACAAAAAAAAACAAACATACAAACTTTCGCATTTATAATATTAATAGGATCGTCAATGTAACAACAAACTTGATAGCAAGAAAAGACAACCCTGAATGAAGAAGATAAGTAATCAGTGACAGCAAACATTATTCATTGGTATGGTATTACCAACATAAAAAAAATATCTTTACGCCCATATCCCCGAAGACGTAGGCAGAGGCACAACCAGGGCACCTACGACTAGCCGAAGTCAGTAAGTCCCACACTGTGATAGATAGTAAGCCTATCGCCAACCGGGCATATATCCAATCCCGAGCAACATTTTTTTACTAGAAAATTGGAAAAACCAAATTTTCTTTTAGTTGCCCGACCCGGGATTCGAATCCGGGACCTCATGCAGTCAAGTCCAACACCTGAACCACTAGACCACAGAGGCGACATGCTACTTTTTAACCGAGTTCAAAAAAAACGCGGAGGTTCTCAATTCGGCCGGTATATTTTTTTATTTCTCCGAGGTTTCTGAACCGATTTACCTTATTCTATTTTGTTTGATGCAGAATAGCTTCGAATTGGTCTCATAAAAGTTTTATTCAAGTAAACCCATTAGTTTTCATTTTATGAGCATTTTTTATCTGTTTCACCTATCCCGATATTTATTTTTATTAAAATAAATCATACCAGCAATAAACTAAAAAGTATTAAATAAAAATAACTACGTCAATACAAACCGACTTCAAGACTAAAAAATAAAAAAAAAAATTCATATTAATTATATGTACATTACCTACAACAACAATGTTATGTGCCATTTACTAATAGGTTTAAAGTCGGTGCCAAGTGGTTAAACTAATAATTATATTGTACTAGCGGCCTGCCCCGGCTTCGCACGGTTATGAAATATACATATTAACCTTCCTCTTCAACCACTTTATCTATTTAAAAAACCGCATCAAAATCCGTGATGAAGTTTTAAAGATTTAAGCATACAAAGGGTCATAGGGACAGAGGAAATGACATTGTGTTATACTAATGAAGTTGGTATTAAATTTACATAGCACCGACTGCAAACCTATTAGTAAGTAGCACATATAAATAATAGGTAGTGTATAATTAATATTAAATCTTTATTCTTTTTTACTTTTTAGTTTTGAAGTTCGTTTTCATTAAGGTAGTTATTTTTATACTATAAAAGCGCGCTTTTACCTAAAGACGTTTGCAAAATGCAAGTACGGTATAGATTTTCAATGTATTTTCGCTTTTGCTCTTAGCAAAAGCGAAAATACATTGAAAATCTATACCGTAAAGAGAGAATACGTTTGCACATTTTCCCTTCACGGGCAAATCAAGAACAGTTTCATTTGCATACTTTCATTTTTCTTTTGCCAGTATCCAATAGATTTATTTCTGTATTGAAGTAAATTTCATTCTAGAACATTGTTTAGTTACCGTATTACCCGACGTGCTGAATTTAACTGTGCGTTCTTTCCCTGGGAAGATACATAGCTTGACAATAATGTAGTCTATTCGGAAAACGTATTGAACGTTTTATTGCATAGTGCTATAACTGCCGATATTAAAGAAATAAGAATGCGAAGTCACAGAAAAGAAAATTCCTGAACATTTATTACTGTCGTGTATGTCTGAGTTGGAATGAAAACAACAATAATTGCGGTTACGTGTTTTGTATCAGTTCTACTGTCACGATCTGGTAATAAAATTTGTTGGGTACTTATTTTCACTCTATTATATAGTTTAAAATTGCTGTTGAATTGAACGCATGGAAACTTTATGAAAATTTGAGTATATCAAATGAAAAACAAACATATGGTAAAATGTCATTTAAATTTACAAAAAAATATTATTTTTGAAGAAAAATGGAACAATACAAGGAAAGTACTTTTAAGTAAAATATAGTTAATTATGTATCTTTACGCCCATATATCCGAAGAGGCAGGCAAAGGCACAACTAGGGCACCATCGACTAGCCGAAGATACTAAATCTCACAATGTGATAGGTGGTAAGCTTATCACCAAACCAGGCACGTTTTCAATCCCGAGCAAAATTTTTTTTATAAGAAAACTAGAAAACCGCAATTTTCTTTTTGTGCTCGACCCGGGATTCGAACCTTTTATCAAATTTTGCTTTAGTGATAATTACAAAATTGAGCGAATTAAAGCTTTCAGCGCCTAATGCAATCGACCAACCTTGCGGCTCAAGTTTGATGCCTTGTGGGCATGTATGAGTAACATCTAGATAAAAAGTATAGATAAGTAATCAAGATGTGTTGATATAAACAAATATCTTTTGTAATAGCTTCTAACACACATATTTAGCAAATAAATAAATTTCATTTCATGTCTAAATTTCTGGGTTCGTTCGCCTTGTTCGATTTCTCGTCGATCATACGGGTACTACTTATTTTCTTTGGTAATTATTGACAAATACGTACTTATTTATTCTTGTACGTAATGTGATTAGTGATCGCTTCTGTGGTCTAGCGGTATAAGTATTGTACTTGTCTTCACGAGTTCTCGGGTTTAAAACCCGGGTGGGGCAATAACAAGAAAATTGAGTTTTTTCAATTTCCCAACAAAAAAAAACTTTGCTTGCGATTGGATATGTGCCCGGTTGCCGAAAGGCTTGCCACGCGA
>NJDC01007319.1:13126-25868 GCA_002245475.1 Calephelis virginiensis
GACTAACTGTGCGGCTCAAGTTTGATGCCTTGATAGACAAGTAATCAAGATGTGTTGATATAAACAAGATCTTTTGTAATAGCTTATAACACACATATTTAGCCAATAAATAAATTTCATTTCATGTCTAAATTTCTGGGTTCGTTCGCCTTGTTCGATTTCGCGTCCATCATACGGGTACTACTTATTTTCTTTGGTAATTATTTACAAATACGTACTTATTTATTCTTATACGTAATATGATTAGTGATCGCCTCTGTGGTCTAGCGGTATAAGTGTTGTACTTGTCTTCGTGAGGTCTCGGGTTTGAAACCCGGGTGGGGCAATAACAAGAAAATTGAGTTTTTTCAATTTCCCAACAAAAAAAACTTTGCCTGCGATTGGATATGTGCCCGGTTGGCGAAAGGCTTGCCACCCGAACTTTGGCTTCTTCTTCAGTGTCTTCGGTTAGTCGTGGGTGCCCTAATTGTGCCTCTGCCTACCCCTTCGGGGAAATGGGTGTGAATATACTTACTTTAATGTCAAAAAATTGTTTCATTTTAATTTTACATATTTAATGGTAAGACTTAAATTTTTTTCATTATTACTAAAAAGTTTCCAATAACAACTTCGCCCGCTTGAAAAAATATCTTTTTTTGTATAGCCTATATATGTTATACTGATGTATAAACTATATTCCTGTAAATTTTCATCAAAATCCGTTCAATGGTATATGCTTGAAAGAGTAACAAACATCCTTCCATTATTACTCCACCGACTAACCATGATTCTCGGATTCGATTCCCGACGATATGTCTGCATTTCTGGGTTTGAATATATTTACTGTAACCATCATTTCTGGGTGTGAGGTAAGGTTGAATTTTTGTGATTTTTGCGATATCTTATTTCAAATTTATATGAAACATTAAGTTAGTATAACGTGTAATCAATTAAATAACTGTCACTCAATAAATTATGTAATCTGCAAGTTGTACGTTGATTTAATACGTAATTTGAAATGAGGTTAATGTTCATAATAGTTTTTTTTATGATATTCCTGATGGTAAGAAATTCACGCCGCCTACCAAAGGTGGTAATGGTGCGTTGCCAACCTGAGGCCAGGATGTTGATGCCTCAAGCAAAAGGAAGTATACCGGCTACCTTACCCTCCGACACGTCATGATGTTATGGCGGCAGGAATAGGTAAGGCGGTAGTACCAATCCGGGTGAGTCGCTGCGAAACTCTACCACCTAGTCAGATGTCACGATGTTAGTGACGGTAAGCCTATGTTCGCTTTTTACGAGCTGCCTGGCAGGAAGGCAGATGGTCTATTCTGCAAAGAAGCCCGGACCAACACGGGTAGTACGGTGATTCTACTTCCACAAATTAAAGGGAAAAGTCAATCAAGAGATATCTCATGATAAGATCTTGTTTATTGGCTATTTCATAGTAAAACACGTACCTGGGTTCGCTTAACAAAGTACTGAATTTATTGCTTGGCTGTACAGCTAAATAACTGTTGATAAACTAATACATTGTAAGGTATAAATCTGTCATAGTGTACGATAGTTTTAACCCGTATCGAAAAAAACATTTTTAATTCTTGACAGTCGACTGTACTTATTTTTTTGTATTTTTGTAAATAACTTTCACAGCACATTTTTTATACAGACGTATCATCTCGTTTATCTTAATTTATAAGTTAGTGTTGCTTTGCCTGCGACTTTTTGGAATTTAACAAAAAAAAAATTCAATTATATTCTTTAAAATCAAGTAACCTAATACTTTTTTGTAGAAGAGGAGGCAAACGAGCAAGTGGGTTACCTGATGGTAAGTGATCACCTCCGCCCCCGGACATCCGCAATACCAGGAGTATCAAGCATTGCCGATCATTACTTCTTATTACATAAGCTACCCACCAACAAAAGACCATCAACATCAGTCCCGTTTAGATATTAGACGGAAAAAACAAACAGACCGGCAGAAGTTATAAAAAATGCTATGTTCGCTTTCTATTTCTCAGCGACGCAAGCTTAGGATTTTATGCTTTTTAAATTCTGTCTGAATGAAATTGTATATCTTGGTTGTGCTTTTAGCAGGGATGGAAGGTACATCGCGGATGTAGAGAGGAGAGTGAGTGCAGGGAATAGTGTGAATGGAGCGTTGGGTAAGCTATTCCAAAGCGAGGTTTTGAGTCAAAAAGCTAGACTCGCTTTGCATAATTCTGTGCTTATTCCAACGTTACTATGGAAGCGAGAGTTAGGTATGTGAGAAAGAGCATGAAAGTAGGATAAATGCGGTTGAAATGAGAGCACTACCAATAATCTGTGGTGTAACGCTCGCTGACAATGAGATCCGAGAAAGAGTGGGATTGAAAGAAAGTGTTGGTGCTAAAATGCGAAAGGGCATGCTCCGCTGGTTCGGTCACGTGGAAAGAATGAAAGATGAAAGATTGACAAAGCATGCGAATGTGGATGGATGTAGGTACCCGGGGAGACCAAGGCTGACATTTCACGATCAGATCAATCGGATATTATCCGAGGGTGGTGTCAAGAGTCTCCGAAACCGGCGTGTTTGTATGAAAAGGGTTAAGAATGTGAAGGAAGCAAGACAGGTTTGTCAGGATCGTGAGGTCTGGCACTCAATACTCCCTTCCTACCCCGTAAGGGACTTGGCGTGAAGATATGTATGTATGTATGTATGTATGTATGTATGTATGTATGTATGTATGTATGTATGTATGTATGTAAATTCTGTCCTCTTTGATCCTAAGTACCCAACATACCTTAAATCTAAATTTCATTTTTTAACAGCAACCCACAATTTAAGCCTGCGATCATCGTCATCTCAGATTCTATCCATCCGTTTTCATCGTTCGAACTTTATATCTAATTATTTTCTTTTTAATTCGTCCAGATTATGGAATAAGCTTGCTGTATCGATTAGGCAGGTGAGTGATAAGATTCTATACAAAAAGAAAACGTATGAATATCTATTTGAAAATTGCATTTGGTGCTGTCCTATTGCATCCTGGTTTCATCAGACCTTATTATTTATAGTATAACAATATTTATTATTACCATGATCGCCTCTGTGGTCTAGCGGTCCGGGTGTTGGACTTGACTGTATGAGGTCCCGGGTTCGAATCCCGGGTCGGCCAACAAAAAGAAAATTGGATTTTTCCAATTTTCTAATTAAAAAAAAATGTTGGTCGGGATTGGAAATGTGCCCGGTTGGCGATAAGCTTGCCACCTATCACATTGTGGGACTTAGTGTCTTCGGCTAGTCGTGGGTGCCTTGGTTGTACCTCTGTCTACCGCTTCGGGGATATGGGCGTGAAGATACTTTTACATATTTAATCTCTGTTAGCCTAAAGGTTGACTGGGAGAGAATGCATTAGCATTAAGTTCGTCTTTTGTACTCATTTTTTTTTATTTGTGTACAATAAAGTTTAAATAAATAAATAAATATACCTACAGTACATATGAATGTAGCAAACGTAGTGTTTAAAACACACATTTCCATTTCCAATTTTATTTATTTGTATAGATTTATCAAAAACATACAATGGTACGTACCCAGTAGATATATCTACTTACCACAAAATATACCAACAATATTCTTACTAAACAATAATAATCGCCGCTGTGGTCTATCGGTTCAGATGTTGGACTTGACTGCATGAGGCCCCGGGTTCGAATTCCGGGTCGGACAACAAAAAGAAAATTTGGGTTTTCCAATTTTTGTAATAAAAAAAAATGTTGCTCGGGATTGGACATGTGAGACTTAGTGTCTTCGGCTAGTCGTGGGTGCCCTGGTTGAGCCTCTGCCTACCTTTTCAATGATATGTGCGTGATGATACTTACTTTTAATAATATTTTAAGGTGAATTTGTCTCAACGTCGATTTGAATACTACTAAAAATAATACAGCATGGAAAATGAAGCTCTGTTATTCAGTTAGCAGATACTGTCTGTCTGAAATAATGCTGGGCTCAGTTCGCGTGTCACAGGTGAATTCGAGCGGACGACTGGAGAGCCGATATCGCTATTCGCATTCCCAACCAGGTTTAATACTCCCTCGGGAGTCGCATCCTATGTGTATTTATCTGCTTTTATTATTGTATACATTTTTTACGTTCTTCCTAATAATCCGTATAAATGTGGCTTTTGACTGTCTCATTAGTCGAGGGGCTGGCGTACGCGTCTACTACACATACACTACACCGTCAACCACAAAGCTGGAGTTCGATTTCCGACGGGGACAGACACTTGTTATTCGGCGGTCCGCTGAGTAAAATAGATCTTCTACCTATCTTCTAGGCATCTTGTAAAAGGCAAGCGATAGGTCATTACCATCAAGACCAATGGTGGCGGAGTACAGCACTTCAGAGATCCACCGCCTTACCTATTCCTGTCGCCATAAAAACTCTTGTCATGTTCCGTGTTAGAGGGTAGGGTAGTCGGTAGGATAGCATAATAGGCTAGAATGGCTTGAAGACAGCGACGCACCTATAATATCTATGGTGTCTGTATTCCACGTTTATGTCTCATGTTTAGTAGAACCATTTGCTTGTTCGTTAATCTGTCACATAAAAAATATAAGTATTAAAATGTCTATATTTCTAAATCTGGGTGTTATTTAAATTTACTCAAGTATCTGTTTAATTATTTCCGAGTAATATCTATATATTAATACGTGATGCCAAAACTTTGGACACCTTTTTAGGAAAATTGCACGCAGGAGGAGGAGGACGCAGGGGCATAAAATTTGGCACACTTATAGTTTATGTGTAGGAGAAGTGCAGAACGCTAATATGTTTCAATAACAATGCGTACAAAATACAATAAATAAAACATTACCCACACTACCACGCATTTGACGCACACACATAAACAAATATATTGATGATAACGATAAAAGATCACAGATGGCGCACTAACTATTCATAAAGTTTGGAAACAAAGTAGTTGGTATTGAGAAATGAAATAGACGTTCAATCAACAGATCAATAAGATATTAAAATTTATTATGGTCGAATTTCGACCAATGGGCGACCACTAGTGAACATTATTGAATAACTCAAACATTATTTTGCTTACTTTTGGCTAGACCAATATCGTAATTTGTAAAGATAATATTTACTTGTTATTGCATATTGCAGCGCAGCAATCTTATGTTAAATCGACTTTCAAAAAGAGAATATCATCGACTCAGTTTTTCTGCAGTTTTAATGTCCTTAAATTACTGTGTTTGAAAATAGTATGGAGGTTGAAAAGCTCTTATTGCAAATATTTTTGAAAAAAATAGTACCTCACGCCCATATCCCCGAAGGGGTAGGCAGAGGCACAACCAGGGCACCCACGGCTAGCCGAAGACAAAAATTTGAAAATTGAAAGTATCACATTTTTTTTTGTTTGCCCGACCCGGGATCCGAACCCGCGACCTTATGAAGTCAAGTCCAACACTAGAACCGCTAAACCACTGAGGCGAATATTTTTGAACGTTGGAGATCATTTTTGATTTACATTTGTTCTTATATCTTCTTATTTTAGAAACACTATAACGAAATGATTAAACCAAAAATAATTAGTCCTGAGCTTAGGAAACCTAAGATTAAATGTTATGTATAACGCAGGATTTAAAATATTGTGGAAAGAACTGAACTTTAATATTCAGACATCAGACAGAGTCCAATCGGCTAGGCAATGAACTCTGAAATAATACTGGGCTCGTCTATAGTGAATACAAGTGCACGATACATAAGCTGATGTCGATATTCGCAATCTATATTGGAGGCTCTGATTTTTATTTAACTAGCTGTTGCCCGCGGTGTTGCACAGGAACATTTTTCCGACATAAAAATTACTAGCTGCCCGCCCTCGCTTCGCTTCGGTTATTCAAGAATAAAAATATTAATATTATAAATGCGAAAGTTTGTGAGTATGTCCGGGGGAAGGGGGGAATGCAGTAAGCGCGCATGTCTTTGCTGCGCTTCAACGATATTTAATTTTGCGCCCGGAGATTTTAACTTTTTGATAACTCAGTAGTAGGTAATGTTTTTTTGATTGTGTTAAAGGCAATTTTGATCTAAATTATACGCAAAACGTATCTAATAGATTTATTTGATTAAGGGTTAATACTGTATTGTTAAAAATATGTTCTAAAGTAACCCTTCATTTTACTGTTTTAAGTAAACGCAAAAAACGGTTATTGTGGGTTATTCTTAAAAGATAGACATATACCGACGCTTACTTTTTTTGAGATCTATCAAAGAGGAAAAATCCCACCATACATTGTTTTATTAACATTTTTAATTATTTATACGGGATACTCACGATCTCTTTTTATTTTATTTGTCGATATTTCGGCCTAGTTGCATAGGCCGTGGTCACGACGGGACTGCGGCGGCGAGCTGTAACTTTTGACAGGAGGATCTACTGACAGATGAGCCTGTCAACCCTCCGTCTAATTCTTTTTTTTTGAACGTCCTTGTCACTATCATTTCTGGGCACTATATCGCGACACACAACACTAACTATGTCCCTACACTTTACGGCACTTTTTGTATTTATAGACCGGCACCGACCAACAATTGGATCCCACGCCTGGGCCAACTTAAAACCGTCTTCCCTATTGAAATTATTTGGTGTATTTCGAATTTCAATAGCTTCACGTACTAGCTTCGGATTAAACCGAATATGATTAACATAGTATGGATGTTAGTCATATTCGGTTTAATCCGAAGGTAATGTCCAGAGTCTCCAAAATTGGTCCATTTGGTTGAAAAGGGTAATAAATGTAAGAAGCCAAGCAGGTATGCAAGGTTAGTAACTTTTGGCACTCGATAATCTATTCCTAACCTGTAATGGACTTGGCGTAGTGATATGTATTTATGTATATGCCTACTAATAATTTAAATACAAACAATTGCTTGTTCATCCTTGTATCAAGTATTTGGATGATAGAATATTTAGCTTAAAAAATATAAGCCTCACAAATTTTAAGAAAGAGATATAGAGTTGTGTCCTATCTGCAACTTTAGGTTTTACTATAGTATTTTAGAGATCTATTCTTTGAAAGACTGGTAACTATTTTTCAGTGAGGTTGACAGTTTAAAGGTGACTTTAAGTAACGTTTTGAATACTAATTACCTTAAGTAATATAACTTCAACTAATTCTTAACTTCTTGTCAACAAATCCCTTGACAGCGACATTACCAAGCTTTTTATGATAACTTTTATCATATTGATATGCACTCTTTTTTTAGGGTAAACAAACACTTATACTTTTCCACTATACACTTTATTTACCACTTTATGTTACGCTTTAGACAACCGGTTTCACTTGTCACAGCATCATCAAGGTTTTATAATATAATGACACTTTTTAATCTAACTGTAACCCTTATTTTTGGGGGAAAAACTTGCTATCGACGGGTCCTACGTAAACTGGTACAAGCAGCAAAATGTCACTAAAGTTTTTATGGCATCATTCGTACTTAAAAAACCAAAAAAATAATCAAAATTATTAACGCAGTTTTTTTTCTAAAGGATTCAAGTATACCATTTCAAAATTTCAACTATGTACGTTGTATAATGTTAAAGTTACACGCATTAAAACATACAAATCGCTCTCCCGTAAAGTTGTGCAACTGCATTTGTACCAGTTTACGTAGGACCCGTCGCTATGGTATAACTTCGTTGTATTTTGCTTACAATTCATATTTTCATTTGGGTACTGTCAACGTTAAATTAAAACAGACCTTTTTATCTTAAGTTATATAGCCCTGATGATGCTGTATAAGACGAGAAACCGGTTGGCATAGCGAAACATAAAGTTTAAATTAAAGTTAGCCCCCGCGTTAGTCCGGGCTCCTTTGCAGAATGGACATCTGTCTTCCTGACAGGCAGCTCGTGAAAGGCGAGCATAGGCTTACCGTCACTAGCATCGTGACATCTGACTAGGTGGTAGAGTTTCGCAGCGACTGGTTCTACCGCCTTACCTATTCCTGCCGCCATATCATCATGACGTGTTCTGGTTCGGAGGGTAAGGTAGCCGCTAAACTTCCTTTTGCTTGTGGCATCAACATCCTGGCCTCAGGTTGGCAACGCACCATTACCACCTTTGGTAGGCGGCGTGAATTTCTTACCATCAGGAATATCATAAAAAAACTATTATTAACATTAACCTCATTTTTTAACCTCATTTCAAATTACGTATTAAATCAACGTACAACTTGCAGATTACATAATTTATTGAATGACCGTTATTTATTTGATTACACGTTATACTAACTTAATGTTTCATATAAATTTGAAATAAGATATCGCAAAAATCACAAAAATTCAACCTTACCTCACACCCAGACTAACTTAATTTTGCTCGAGGTCTAACATCCAGGCCTCAGGTTGGCAACGCACCATTACCACCTTTGGTGTCTCTAGGCGGCGTGAATTTCATACCAGCAGGAAATCCGTCTGCTTATTTGCCATCCAATATTATAAAAAAAAAGTTTATACTGGAAAAGTTCATGCGTTTGTCTTAAAAAAGTGAATGAAATTCCACCAGGTGCCGACGGTAACATGTACAGTTTCTACATATTGATATGATTTTCTACACAATAGAGTATTTATTATATCCATAAATATATTAGATTGTGACATTGACCTAAAATTATGAAACGGACTATTAAGCCCCAAAGTGAAATCAAGGTTGAAAGGGTTAACCATCAAATATCACAACTTAAAAATTCATCGGCAGAGCGCATCGATCGGGTAAGGGTCAATCCGGCCCAATGTTCCGAGAGGGTTGACTGGAGCGAATCAGATCGGCCCTGTATTTATTTACATGTAATTAGGTCGGTGTCAGTGATCGACGGCAGCGGCAGACGTCCACGCGGAGGTAAACAATCCATTACGATCCTGTCAATCCTATGTATAAGGGTGTGATATCATGGCCATTGATAGAAATGACGCGCCAAGCAAATGAGCTTTTTTTTAATTTAGTTACACATACACATCTTCATGTCAAGGCCCTTACGGGCAAGGTAAAGAGTATCGCGTGACAAATGTTACTATTACTGCATACCTCCTTAAAATGTTTAGTAGCTAATTATATGAGCTCTTCCTTTATTCGTGTTCTGGTCGTGGAGGTAGATGGTGGGAACGTTAGTTAGGCTTGTCACATTCTGTATCGTTTGGAGGATTATTTGCCAATACAGTTACACTACTTACGCGGAATTAGCAAAATAAAGGCTTATTTTATATCTGTTACAATTGATTTACGCAAAGTAACGCCTGATTCAATAAAAAATGGCGCACTAACTGTTAAGGAAACAAAGTAGTTGGTCTTGAGAATGAAGATGGCGTTCTTATCAACTTACGGTCGAATTTCGACCAATTGGCAACCACTAATTCATATAGACCTTCCTCTTGAATCACTCTATATATTAAAAAAGGTTCTGTAGTTTTAAACGTCTAAGCATTGTGATTTTCCCCTTGGTAGGAGGGCTCTTTTGCAGAACAGACCATCTGCCTTCTTTCAGCTTCAACTAATAAAAGGCGATCGTAGGCTTACCGTCTCTAACGCCGTGACATCTGATTAGGTGGTAGAGTTTCGCAGCGACTCGTCCGGATTGGTACTACCGCCTTACTTAATCCTGCTGCCATAACGTCAGTGCCTGCCGTTGGCTTATTCCGGTTCAGAAGATAATGTAGCTTGTAACACTTACTTTTGCTGGAGGCACAACATCCCGATCTCGGGTAGGCAACGCACCGTTATCGCCTTTGGTGTATTTAGGCGGCGTGAATTTCTTATTATTAGGAAAACCGTCTGGTTGTTTGCCTTCCAATATCATAGGAATAAAAAATAAATATGTATGTATATCCCTATGTATATGGACAGACAGCGAAAAGCAACTTTGTTTTATACTATATAATAAAAACATATATTTCTATCCACTTATTTTTGAGAGATAGTTGTCTTTTACAATACGATTAAAAACATATCCATCTTTATTTCTATTCTTTTAATTATTTTGTCCCTTTCTGTGATCGTCTTCTAGGTCATTCTTTCACGTGTTCCGTATCAGTAAATTATTTCTCTTGTTATTTACTTTCAATTTACTTCTTTCTCATTCTTTTTCTTTTCTTTTTTTTTCTTTTTTTCATTCTTTCTCATTATAATCTTTAAGGTATATCGTGTAAGGGTCTTAAAGTAAAGCGACGGTTTACATTCTTAAGGTCATTTAGTAAGATTTGACAGCAAAGAGAAAATACATAATACGAGTATACTAATTTCTTCATAAATATTCTACTTGTGCAATTAAACTGAACAGAATTGAACAAGTGCCTTTAAAATGATATGCATGAAGTTCAATAACTGTAGTAAAACTGTAACCACGTTCTTTTCTTTCACGGTGCCTTCTTGTATAAACTCCCTTCTATTATTATTGACATAGAAATTCCATATTAAACCAACCATATATTGTGTAAGTTCCATATGAACTCTATCAAAACAAATAAATATTTTACGATCTGTAAAAGCAAATGAAGACTTTAGTCACATTTATTTTTATATGTACTTACCAACTGTTACTAGTGTCTTTTTTACAACTGCAAATAAATAAACACAAAAACCTTTTCGACGTTCCCCCTGGAATGGTTTATAGCCTATATTTTTTGTTGTCTTAAAGGTTTTTTATGTAACTACCTACTCAGATAAAATACGGGGAGGTATGTTTTGACCGCTTAGTTGAAGGATAAGCGTACATTTTAATGACAGTGAATATCCTTAGGACTTGAGTTCAAAGGACAGGAATTGGTAATGAGAATAGATGAAAATAAATATTTTCTTTGTGTTTAAACAAATCAATGGAATTTACCTGGTGTAAAGTGGTAGTAGAGAGCTGTTCCCAGGTAGGGATCGAGAGACTTTTCATGTTCCGGTCTTGAGAGTAGAGTAGCTTATACAATTATACCTAATTATACATAATTATATCACAGCTCCCCTTTACCGGGCATTGAAACTAAAACCACAGTATGAAATGCGGCGACAACATACAGTGATTTTACTCTCTTTTTAATTTTTGATCAGGTCACGTGTCTTGACATGAGTTAACATTTTTTACCAAAACTCCAAAATTGCACTACGCTGCTAAAGATATTTTCACTTTAGAAACGTAAAAAAGCAGTGTTTAATTTTTTTTTTAATTCAAAATTTATAATTTTACAATGTAACGTAGGTATTTAGGCAAATATCGTTTTGTGTACATAGCATTTCAGCACCAATAAGCAAACGAAGTAATTCAGAGCAATTTATTTTTTGTATAATGGAATTATGTTTTTTGTGTTATTGGTGATATGATTAAATATTTTTACAAACTTAATTATAATCTCAAATGAAATGGAGACACCAATTAATTATCGTGCACCTTTGAAATCAAATTATTCAAAATAAACATTCCCTCAATAATTAAAGTTTTATACGTTCTAAATACGCCGATTCGTTCTCATGAATATTTTTTGCAAGAGTGCAAGTTGCGTTGTCCTTGCAAATATAATGATGATATATTTTCATTTGTTTTTTAAAAATAAATTTTCTGCTTTAGAAAATTTTGAGCTTACATATAATTTAAAGGGTTCTTCTTTTTCTATTCTAAATGTGGCTTTCGATCGTTTTTCACGACTACTTTGCTAATGTCAAGTTAGTTAATTCTTATACAATATACAGTCAATAGTCAAGTAGATGAGCTTGAGTAAAGCGGTGGCTTCGTTACTCATGCTCATCTAGTGAGATTTGACGGCAGCGAGGAAATAGACGATACACTAATTTCTTCATGATTATTTCATTTGCGCACTTTCACTGAACAAAATTAATCTAATTCCCACCTAAATTAACCAATTTCACTCAATATAAACACGAAATTCAATAATAATGAAAAAATTACGACCATCTTCATTCACGACGGGGACAAAACTCCCCAATTTAAAGAGTTTATTGGGATTACACACACTATTTGTAAATTTAACTTCAATAAAATCTAAATGTAATCATTTCAAGAGATCAGAACGATAAACAGTGTACCTATTGTTTTGTAAAATATTAGAATATTTCTCTATCAAGTCAAATTTATTTATTTGTGTGTTGGTTTCTATACTTATTTAAATAGTTCTGTTAACTATTAATACACATGGAAATTATAGTTATTTATCCCTTCTCAAAGATAAAGTTTTAGTTATGCCTGAGGACGAATGAATAAAGTTAAATAATGAGAACTTTAATATGTGTAAAGTTTCTATTTTGGTGCAATTTCAACAATTAATGTAAGTATATTGTAGTAATGTAATACATACATATATAACATACATATCTTCACGCCAAGTCCCTTATGGGGTAGGCAGATAGTATCGAGTGCCAGACCTCACGATCCTGACAAACCTGTCTAGCTTCCTTCACAGTCATTACCCTTTTCATACAAACACGCCGGTTTCGGAGACTCTTGACACCACTCTCCGATAATATCCGAGATATCTGATCGTGAAATGTCAGCCTGGGTCTCCCCGGGTACCTACATCCATCCACATTCGCGCTGTATCTCTGCTTTGTCAATCTTTCATCTGTCATTCTTTCCACATGACCGAACCAGCGAAGCATACCCGTTGGGCTTTTTACACCAATACTTTCTTTCAATCCCGCTCTTTCTCGGATCTCACTGTTACAAATGCGGTTAGCGAGTGTTACACCACAGATTTTCCATAGC
>NJDC01007319.1:35183-62917 GCA_002245475.1 Calephelis virginiensis
TGTAAAATCACAAGCGTCCATCCAACTCATACAGTGCTCCATGTGTCTTCGATATGGTCACACCAAGAAGATGTGCACGGAGACAGTGTCTAAGTGCAGTCACTGCGGTGGCCCACACCTTCGAGCAAAATGCGGGTAAGGGCTTACAAACATGATACCTTCATTCTGTGACTGTTTCCAAGCCAAGCTCGAAAGTGTGGACCACAACGCTTTCAGCAGTGACTGTCCCATAAAGAAAAAATGGGACACAATAGCAAGGGCAACTATAGCTTACTGCTAATGTTGCTCTGGGCACCAAACTCAAATGACCAAACTCGGTGTAGAGGCAAAACGTACATCGAGTGCGATTTGGTGTTCTCTGTGGTGAGTGCTTCGTCAAAGTTGGCGAAGGACGTGACAAGTGGTTTTGTTTCCCGTGTTCGGACTCTATTTGTGATCTGGTCGCGGAGGTGGGAGGTGGGAACTGTAGGTAGGGTTGGCACGTGTAAAGAACGTGACAATTTATATTGTTTCCCGAGCTCTTCCTATATTCGTGTTATGGTCGCGGAGGTGGGTGATTGGGAACGTCAGTTAGGCTTGTCACATCTTATGTCGTTTGAAGAATTATTTGCCACAACACTTACACTGCTTACGTGGAATTAGCAAAACAAAGGCTTATTTTTACATCTGTTATAATGGATTTCCGCAAAGTAACGCCTGATTCAATAATATATCAGTAATGTAAGTTTAGTTGTTGTTTAGGCAAGTTTTGATGATTGCGCTATATTTTTATATGATAAAGCAGCAAATCAATTCGTAGCTCTTCTCATAGTAAGAGACAACCATGAATGTATCATCATCATCATCAGCCGTAGGATGTCCACTGCTGGACATAGGCCTCCCCCAAAGAGCATCACTAGTCACGGTCACCAGCCGCTTGTATTCAGCGACTGCCCGCGACTTTGACCAGGTCATGAGTCCACCGGGTGGGAGGTCGTCCAACACTACGTCCTCCGGTGCGGGGCCGCCACTCGAGCTTTCTTCCCCAGCGATTGTCGGTTCTGCGAGCAATGTGGCCTACCCATTGCCAATTCAGCTTGCTAACTCTCTGAACTATGTCGGTTACTCTCGTTCTCTTGTAGATCACCGAATTACGGTTCATATCTTGCAGAGAAAAACCGAACATCGCTCTCTCCCTAGCACGCTGAGCGACTCTGAGCTTATTTAAGAAGCCCACATTTAACGGCCAAGTCTCAGTTCCATATGTCATCACTGGTAACACACACTGATTGAAGACTTTCGACTTTAGGCTCTACGGTAATTTTGACAAGAAGATACCCTTTAGCTTCCCAAACGCTGCCCATCCGAGTTGGATTCGGCGGTCGACCTCTTTCTTGAAGTTGAATTTACCTAACTGAACAGCTTTAAAACAGCAGTATATATACTGATCATCAACTTCAAGAACTGAGTTTCCAACTTGAACTGGTATAGGTGCAACATGAACATTGGACATGACTTTTGTTTTATCCAAGTTCATTCTAAGACCCCTGTTGGGAAACTCTATCGAGCTCACCGAGCATTTTGCTCAAGTCTTCCAGCGATTCCGCCATGACTACAGTATCGTCTGCGAATCGAAGGTGAGTGATGTACTCTCCATTGACATTGATGCCGAGTCTTTTCCAGTCTAGAAGCTTGAAGACATCTTCCAGTGCAGCAGTGAACAGTTTCGGAGGAATAACGTCTCCCTGTCTCACACCTTTCTGCAACTGGATCAGTTTCGAGCTCTGATCCTGTAATCGGACCGACATAGTGGCTTTTTCGTACAAACACCTTAACACTTCGATGTATCGATAGTCGATGCGGCACCGCTGTAATGACTGAAGCACCACCCATGTCTCAACTAAATCGAAGGTTTTCTTGTAGTCCACAAACGCTAGACATAATAGCCGATTATACTCCTCGGTCTTCCGTATAATCTGGCGTAGCGTGTGAATGTGGTCTACGGTGCTAAAGCATTTACGGAACCCGGCATGTTCAAAAGGTTAGCAATCGTCTAACCTGTGTGATAATTGGTTCGTGATGACCCTTGAAAACAACTTGTAAAAGTGACTCAGAAGTGAGATGGGTCTATAATTTTTTAATAAGGTTTTGTCACCTTTCTTGAAAAAGACAACCACCACACTTCTGGTCCATGATTCTGGAACACTGCCTTCGAGGATGACGCAATTAAATAGCTTCTGGATGACTTTAAGTACTGGCATTCCACCCACTCTCAGTAGTTCAACAGTAATTCAACCGCCCCCCTCCCTTTTATTGTTCTTCAGTTGTTTCAGAGCTATCCGAATCTCTTACAAGCTAATTTGCGGGATGTCTTCGGTGTAATGTATAAATGTATATAAAGGCCTAAAGATATCATAGATTTTACAAATGAATCCTGTGGACGGGAACGGGACGGGTGAATCCTGTGTCTACCAGCTACCTTATCATCCAGACTGGGACGACATAAGTAAGACGGTGAATCCCTACCTACTCAGGCAAGTAGCTGCACAGCGCTACCACCAGTGGTCTTGTCTGTAATAACATATGTGTATATGTTCGCCTCTTATAATCTACTAGCGGCCCGCCTCTTCATTGCACGGGTAAAAAATATACATATAAACCTTCCTCTTCAATCATTTCCTATCTATTATCTTTTAAAGATTTAAGTATATAAAGGGTCATAGGGATCGTGTCGGTCCGGGCTCCTTTGTAGAATAGACCATCTGCCTTCCAATGCCAGGCAGCTTGTAAAAGGCGAGCATAGGGTTGTCATCACTAACACCGTGACATCCGACTAGGTCGTCTCGAAGCGACTCGCCTAGATTGGTACCGCCGCCTTACCTATTCCTGCCGCCATAATGTCAGCGCTTGCCGTAAACGTGTTCTGGTTAGGAGGATACGGTATCCGGTAAACTTATTTTTGCTCGGGGCCTAACATCCCGGCCTCCTGATGGTAAAAAATTCAGGCAGCCTGAATTTTCTGCTTGTTTTCCTTCCGTCCTTCTGTTCTGGAAATCCGTCTGCTTGTTTTCCTTCCCATATCATTAAAAAAAGAGGAAGCGACTTTATTTATACTATGTAGTGATTAGACAAATAGATGGGTCAACACGGAAAAAATGCAGGAGTCGTGAGTCTTGGCACTCTGTACTCTTTGCCTAATACATAAGGTACTTGACGTGAAAATACAAAAATATCGTTTGAAATATATAATAATTTCGTCATGTAGTGGGGAGGTACCACCGCTTTATGTGGTCCAGTTCGGAGGGTGAGATAAAACTTACTTTTGCTGGAGGCTTACCATCCCGGCTTCAGGTTGGTAACGCATTATAACCATTTTTGGTGTCTTACCATCAGGAAACTCGTCTGCTTGTTTGCCGTCATATATCATATAAAAATATATTGTAAATAATTATATTTAACCGATTGTTTTAAAAAGAGGAGGTTGACTCTTACATTTTTTATGTATTATTTTTATTCGAAAGAGACTACCTCTGAAACCAGCCAGTTTATATCTGATAATGGAATACCAGAGAAATCGAGGAAGATAATTAATTTATATGTACGTGAAAGATTTACTAATTGAAATCTGTATTTTCCAGTTTAAAACTGGATACTAGGATAAATAAAGCATTGTGAATAAAAAGCACTGGTGGTTATATAAATACAATGAAATGTCCGTAGTATCACTAACGTCCGTTGACAACTGGCTATAATTCACGCACACTGGCTTCTACTATCGTCCGTACGTTGCAACTGAAAATGCCACTTTGTCCGCCACCTACGACGTTGACACGAACCATTCCTGCAGTTTTGTCGACGCTGCACTGTTTGTTATTCAAATTTCGAATGCAGATTAAAACGCAAAATTCGTTATTTAAACGCAGGTATTACTGCAAAAAACGGTTTCACTTGCATCTAAATTTCTCAAAGTTATATTATTTTAATAAATTTGTCGACGCTTCACTATTATTCAAATTTCGAATGCAAATTAAAACGCAAAATTCGATATTTAAACGGAGGTATTACTGCAAAAATTGGTTTCACTTGCATCCAAATTTCTCAGAGTTGTATATACTTTTTGAAATGTTCATTATTGCCATCTAAATAAAAATCTGTTTATTAAAACCTATCATAGCCGTTTGAGGTTTTTTTATGTGATAGGTCAGCAAACAAACACACTTGTCTCCTGAAAGTAAGTGACAACCGTGGCCTATAATCATTTTAGTCATTATAGATTTTATAGATTCTCTGTCTTGCGGCCGGGACCAGAACATGACAAAGTCATCATTACGGCAGAAAAAGATAAGGCAGTAAATTGCCCTGGCAAGTTACCGAGTCCGGAGGATAGGGTAGCCTTTCACAATTGACAGAACATCAAAGCCAAAGGACAGCAACGCACCTGTAACATCTGTGATATCTATAGGCCACGGACGTCTCTTACCACCAGGAAACCCAAGTCCTTCTCAGCTCTTTTATCTCATAAAAAATCATCGTGATTCACCAAGAAAAAGTTCTAGTAGTCTAAAACTACTACATAGTCTTGATCATAATGCTACTGAAGTGCAAACTGAAGCTGACCTCTTACCAGACGCTTGATAAAAGAGCTATAAGTTATATCCCAACGTTATTGTATGGAAGCGGGAATTGGGTATGTCAGAAAAAGCATAAAAGTAGAATAAATGCGATCGAAAAGAGAGCGCTATGGAACATCTGTGGTGTAACACTCGCTAACCGCATTTGTAACAGTGATATCCGAGAAAGAGTGGGATTGAAAGAAAGTATTGGTGTTAAAATGCGAAAGAGCATGCTCTGCTGGTTTGGTCATGTGGAAAGAATGACAGATGAAAAATTGACAAAGCAGATATACAATGCGAATGTGGATGAATGTAGGTACCCGGGGAAACCAAGGTTGACATTCCACGATCAGATCCCTCGGATATTACCCGAGGGTGGTGTCAAGAGTCTCCGAAATAGGCGTGTTTGTATGAAAAAGGTAATGAACGTGAAGGAAGCCAGATAGGTTTGTCAGAATTATGACGTCTGGCACTCAAAACTCTCTGCCTAGCCCGTTATGCAAGCACAGTATCATGATGAAAAAATGTTATTACAAATAGTGTATTAGAAGAATGATTTTGTTATTTTCCTGTAGAATGGAGTTGGAAATGTCATCCTGTGGCTTATTTAAACTTCGTAACTAATATACAAATGTATTTGCAACTTAAGAAAATTAATTCACGTAAGACGTTACTGTCTCGTCGTGGAATTTAGTCCGCGATATAAATGTCTCAACCATTCCAGAAACAAAGTGGTAACCGACATTTAAATGGAATGCTGTATTTCAATTAGCCCGATTGTTTTCTCTCTCATAGTTATGTTATTATTTTTTCAGACAAGATATCGAAAAAGTACAAGACTATTTTGATATTAAAATACAACTGTGGTCAATAGACATTACTGGTATAAAATGTAAGGCAAGGTTCACATTTGTGCCTGTATTCAATAGGTGTAATATGTTCGAATATATTTATTTATTTATCCCTTTAGATAATGGAAAATAACGGCTTCGAAATGGGTTGCGATGCATTGTATGTCAATTGACATAGACTTATAGTGGTACAGTATAAAAATGCGTCCATGCTATGATCATTCTGACACATGTACAGCAAGTATCAGATACGTGGTTTCATAGGAATCGGGGTGTATCAAAAAACTTATACATGTCAACATCACGCGAAGAAATCTGATACACTATGACTGACACCACAATGATGCAAATGTGGACTTAGCCTAAGATGATGCATCTCTACATGGAGGTCTATTACACTATTATCACACTAAAATGGTTATCGCGTCTGTGGTCTAACGGTCCAGGTGTTGGACTTGAATTCATGAGGTTCTGGGTTCAATTCCCGGATCAGGTAACAAAAGGAAAATTTGTTTTTTCTTTTCAATTTTCTAATTAAAAAAATGTTGCTCGGGATTGGATGTTTGCCCGGTTGCGATAGGCTTGCCACGTATCATATTGTGAGACTTAGTGTCTTCGGCTAGTCATAGGTAGTCTGGTTATACTTCTGTCTAACTCTCTTTGGATAAGGGCGTGCAGACAATTTTTTTTAATGATACACATGTGGATTCCGCCTAATGCAGTGGATCCCTACCCGTGCAGTAAGTTACCATCAAAGGTTTGTTGGTAAAAATCAGTGGTAGTCTCGATCGCCAAAAGGCTAGGAGGCAGATGATCCATTCTACATGTTAAGCTCTAATAACACTAATTTCCAGTACTAGTAATATAAAACGTTTCCTTTAAAAGCTTCTAGTCTTATTCAGTTAATTAAAAGATATGCTAACGTTATAACGTAGAAATTATAAGGCGTGAGGGAATCCGCTCTATTTACTCGTTTCTCACCTGAATAGTTCCATGAAAGGAAGCAATTAATTCGCTTAGTCTAGTCACGAAAATTTTTCATTTTAATTAAAGCTCCAACCGGAGGATCGTCGGCTAATTAACCCATTAAAACACAGACTCTCTATTCATTTTATCTTTTTTCCCCAACGTTCACTTTCTTGGTGCCCGAAATGAAATAAGGTACTACAAAAGATCAGCGCTTAGCAAATCAAAACTGTATTTTATTTAGTATCTATTGAACTATTTTTGATTATCTAACTTCAAAAAGCCACCTTTTTGAAGTTAGATAAAAATGCTTTATCGTTTACCATATTCTCAAATTAACTATATGTTTTTTAAGTAAAAATGTCTTTAGCGGCGTTGCGCACTTTTTTTGGAATGGGTAAAACTTCTAAACTCGCGTCAGATCGTCAGATCGAAAATTCGTAAGACGGAGCAGGACGCTTGCGCGAATGTTCATTTTGTCATGTTTGTGTACGATAGCGCAATAAATGAATATTGTATTCTACTACATAAATGATAGTACTATCATACTAATAATTAAAAGAATTCGTGCAAAATTATTCCCTAACTATTCCAAAATATCAAAATGCACAACGTTAATATTCAAGTTTTCACTTCTGCTGGTACTGCCGGAGTGCAACCCGTCTTTTTTTCTATTTTTTTATGTTTGTTACGTGACTTAACTATCAATAGCCCACCGATGTTGATGATTTTCATTTAGAAGATAGGTCATGGTGTAAATATGGTCCCATATTCGTTTTATCGTGATCCAATTTGTGGTTTTTGAGGTATCCTACTAATATTATAAATGCGAAAGTATGAATGTTTATTTGTCACTTCATCACGTAAAAACTGCTGAACCGATTTTCATGAAGTTTGGAACTCACATAGAGGGTAACTTGGATTAACACAAAGGATAGTTTTTATTCCGAAAAAATGTTTCTGTGAGACCATTAACAACGCGGGCAACGCCGCGGACAACAGCGAGTACTTAGTAGTGCCTAAATATTTCGTTAATGTTCAATGAACATAAATATAAATAAAAAACTAGCAGGATCTCATAAAATTTATGTCAAATTACTTTAGAATATTTTTTTTCGAATAAATATTGCAATTTGAAATAGTTGGAGTCGGTTTTTGCAGTGTTACTGTGCTTAATTATTATTAATGTTTTAAAATAAAGCAAAATAATTTACCTTGTTTAAATATTCAACTTTAATTACATTATTATCTAAATACGCAACATTCAATTGATTACGACGACCTAATTCTTTTTTAGGGATGTTGGCATAGAAATATTTCAAAAACTTTTCCGCGACCAAACAGAAATATGAACCATCTGCTCACTGAACTGGGGTCTGATTATGTATCTCAGTTGCCAACTCAAAATGGCAAAGCTTACATCAAATAGCTGTCAAATGACGTGTTTTATGTTTGCTATCTCCAGTGACCAACAGAAACGCAATAGAGACAGCAAACACAAATGACGTCATTTGATAGCTATTTGATGTACACTATTGCATTTTGTGTTGGCAACTGAGATACATAATCAGCACCCTGGGTGTTTTAGACTGCCTTTTATTTTAGAAAACACAGTATTTTTTTCGTTCAAATGTGAACTATAACTTGTTGCAATCATAAAAGCTAGCGGCAAAACTAGACAATAGCATGTGTCATCTGACGTTAGGCTTTACAAAGCTAGCTACGATACAGTCAGCAAGACACACAGGCAAAGCTACGATCATTTGAATGACGAAGCAATTACGTACATTCAGCCCTGAGCGCAGTCAGTCGAGGCAAGTGGAAAGATTGGTTTCAATGGAACGCAATCCCTCCCCCTGTTTTTCTTTTATCATTCAGTTCGAATGGTGTTATTCAGAAGGCGCTGTGTTATTATCCCTGCGACAAGTAAAAATCAATCGGTCTTTTTATTGTACGGAAATGAACGAGAAGCGATCGTTTATTTTTAATAGAAACGGTTCATTACGATTGATAATTAATAAATGTTAATGGATTAATATCATAAATTTTATAATATACTATAAATATTATTATTATTAAGTATAATTACCAACGTTAGCCTTATAGTATGCTTATGATATGTGTGTTCAGTGGTATAAATAGTATAAATACCTACGTAAAAATCAAAAATAATTTTATAGTGTTATTTGGTGATTACTGGTTTTCATTTTTTCATTTATTTATTAAGACACATAAGAATAACAGGTATTTCTTACATCCATAAACCCTAGAAGGGTTTGTGCGAATGTAGCACTTCACAGTTAAACAGTTTTTTACATATAAAGATACACAGAAAGAAAAAAAACAATAATGAAAACATAGTTCAAAAATTACTGGCAAAGTCTAAAATTAAACTGGTTTATGTTCACAATTGTTAGTATGTGACCACGCATGCAAAAGTTGCTCCACTTCTATTCGAAATAATAATATATTTGAATTAAGTTTAAAAAAATGAAAAGGAAGACATGTTTTTTTTATAATTATAACATAATATTATTTATATTTGATTGTCTTAATTTTACTCCCGATTAATAATTTATAAAATATATGTATTAAAACACAATTTAAATAAAAATGAAACTTTTACTTACTCAAATTACGCATATCATAGCATAAGTTAATAAGTTAATAAGTTGTTTTAATATATCTATACATAAACATTAGATATCGAAAAAAAAGCTACCTTATGTCCCTTACCATTGCTTAAACAACCGCTGTACTAAAATTCATTCATCACCATAAACCAGCTTCGCAATTTTGATTTTGTACCAATATATACATACTCACTAACTCCTAGAAAAAAAGGAAGGCTTTCAGAAAAGTTATAAAAACCATTAAGATTAAAATGTAATCTCCTACCACTACTAGGTCACTTGGTAGACAATTGATACAAATTAGTAGTCACCTTTTCTAACTACTCATGTCGTTAAAACATGCATGATTGTTATTTTGCTAGTTAAAAGAGAAAATAATTCTAAAAAAGCATCTTGAAATATGTGACTTCGGTGATGCCATTGGTTAATAGGAGCGTTGAAACATGAATATGAAAAACTCAAAAATATCAAAGGAGTAAAGTAATTGGAAGTTATTTTAAGCTCAACTTCAAACACGCTCCAGTTAGCGAGAAATGACGTCCAACTGATAATTGAAATGTGCATTCGTTGACTAATTATTGCCATCCCAAATTGCAGAATACTCGTCCATCTACACTTCTTTTAAATTTAAATACTAATACGTCTTGTATTATAAAAATACAAAAATATAACTTTACGTATTATGTTTTTTCTAGGTTTCGAGGTTGATGATGAAACCATTTAAACAAGCAGTATTTATACATCCAGTGTGCACAGAAAAATAAATAAGAATAGACAATAATGGTAACATAATCCTGTCTTACGGCCGCTCTCTGAGATATGAATTAATATTTAAACTGTCATTCAGTCACAATTACAGATAATGTTGATTTAAAAACTAAAGATAATTGACTTCCATGAGTGCAACTGTTAGTCATTCACAATTAAAATTCTTATATTGTAAAAAAATTAAGTATTTAAGGGAAATAATGTGAGCCGTCACGGGACGCCTGGCAGATGTGAAAAATCGACATTATTTTCTAAAAGTAATATGCAGAAAAGAACAGATTGTAATAGGAACTAAATATGTTATAATGATAAAATTAAGGATTACTATTTTTTCCAGATAACAGTGACTATTTATTGAATAAACATTTATTGACATTAAATACAAAATTCACGAATTTTATTTCAAATTCACTACTGCATATAGACTGTATAGACGAAGAAGACAGACGGATTTCCTAAGGGTAAAAAATTCACATTGCCCAGAGACACCAAAGGTGGTAATGGTGCGTTGCCTACCTGAGGCCAGAATGTTAGGCCTCGAGCAAATGTAAGGAACCGAACCAGAACACGTCAAAGGCAAGCACTGACGTTATGGCAGCAGGAATAGGTAAGGCGGTGGTACCAATCCGGGCGAGTTGCTGTGAAACTCTACCACCTAGTAAAATTGTCGCCCGTTGGTCGCCTGGAACGCCATCTTCATTTCTCAAGACCAATTACTTTGTTTCCAAATGTTTAGTGCGCCATCTGTGATATTTTATGGTCAACATTAATATATTTTTTTTTGTGTGTGTCAAATACATGGTAGTGTGGGTAATGTTTTATTTATTGATTTAATATATTTTATAAGCATTATTATTGAAAAATATTAGCTTTCTTCACTTCTCCTACACATAAACTATAAGTGTGTCAAATTTTATGCTCCTGCGTCAATGCAATTTTCGTAAAAAGGGGTCCAAAGTTTTGGCATCACGTGAATATATAGATAACGGAATACGCGGCCAATTTAAGGTTTTTTACTAATTGTCTAAAACGAATGTTCTGTTTATAGACAGTTGATTCAAAACACAATAAAAGCTTTGAACCTGTTTCCATTATGGCTGCGCGGTATGTAAATAAATGCAAATATTAATCGTGTCAGTTCTATTTGTATGAAGATTGGCGTGGATCGAAACTTTTACACTTGCGAACTGAGATTTCCATAACCAGGTACGTTGAGAACATTACCGGCTCTTAGACTGGAATTAATTATGGTAGAACCCGATTTAAATACAGAGCTATTACCAGAGATGTAGCATTTTGCTTTTTTATGAAATAAGAGAGTAAGTAAGTATCTTCACGCCCATATCCCCGAACGGGTAGGCAGAAGCACAACCAGCACCCACGTCTAGTCGAAGACACTAAGTCCCACAATGTGACAACCCTATCGCCAACCTGACACATATCCAATCCCGAGCTATCTATGTGTCTATCTTCACGCCCATATCCCCACAGGCACCACCAGGCCACCCACGACTAGCCAAAGACACTAACTTCCATAATGGCAAGCCTGTCGCTAAACCAGGCACACATAGAATCCCGAGCAACATTTTTTTGTTATTAGAGAATTGGAAATACCACATTTTCTTTTAGTTGCCCGACCCGGGATTCGAACCCGGGACTTCATGAAGTCAAGTCCAACACTTGGACCACTAGAACACAGAGCCGACCAAAGGAACAAGCATACGGCTGTCCTGATACTTAAATACAGCCATGGCTTAGATAACTTAGATTTTGTAGGTATTTTATGGTATTAGATGGCAAACAAACGGATTTCCTGATGGTAAGAAATTCACGCTACCTAGAGACACCAAAGTTGGTAATGCGTTGCCAACCTGAGGCCGGGATGTTAGGCCTAGAGCAAAAGTAAGTTTACCCTCCAAACCGGAACACGTCATAACGTTATGGCGGCAGGAATAGGTAAGGCGGTGGTACCAATCCCGATGAGCCGCTGCGAAACTCTACCACCTAGTTAGATGTCTATATCCTGTGGCCAAGGTGTAAGGGTAATTGTGCAAGTATACCGTATAACCTACCTTTATATAACATGACATTTTCATTATCGCGGCGTGATTAGATCTTGCTGATGCACTGCTATCTTCTGACAGGAACCTTACACTTGTGTAAACCTACTGGCTACATCATTTTCAGCATGAGAAACGACAATAGTGAGCACTGTCACTATAGCAGCAGACTATGATATCTATCTCGGCGGGTCATAGCAGAGCACTCTGCTACTTGATAATGACAGAATGCATGAATAAATTATTCCATCAACAGATTACTGCCAACAGGCAGTTAAATAAAATATTCTAAATCGTAAATCTGAATTTGATTTACATGTACTAATAGTTTTTTTTTAATGGACGTCAGAGAACTAGATCACAGCTCTCCTGCTGGTAAAAGAAAACTAAAGCTTATACACCATAAATGTTACAGGTGTGTCGCTATCCTGACGCCGGGATGAAAAGCATATTGTGCAAGTACCGGCTCCCCTATTATCCAGACCGGAACATGACGGAGCCATGTTGGTGGTAGGAATAGGTAATGCGGTGTGTCCCTACGGGGGCAACCTGTTTCATAAAATTCTACTACCAGTGGCCTTGTTGGTGTGACTTATATTTCAACCTGTGCTTGACTCAGATGAACCACCTGGCAGAGGAATATCTAATATATAAATATCTCGTGTCACAGTTTTCGTTGCCATACTCCTCCGAAACGGCTTGACCGATTTTGATGAAATTTTTGTGCTTATCCGGTATCTATGAGAATCGGCCAACATCTATTTTTCATCCCCCTAAATGCTAAGGGTGGTCCACCCCTAAATTTTTTTTGCAATTATCAAACAACATTTTTTGTTTTTTTATGATACAGCATATAAAAGTACATACAACCTTAAATTTTCACCCTTTTATCACTAACCCCTATTTTTAATAGTCATTTTTTATCCCGGGTCGATAACTGATCAATCGTCATTTAATTAGTTATATGGCAAAACAACGTTTGCCGGGTCAGCTAGTATTATCTATAAATTATATGATATTACTAGCTATTGTCTGCGGCTTCTCTCGCGTTTTTACAGGAATCCGTTCTGTGATCGGGTTCAAAGTAGCCTATATGTTAATCTAGGTCATAATATATCAGTATTTTAAATTTCAGACAAATCCGTTCACCCATTCGAGTGTGAAAGAGTAACAAACATCCATACATACATACTCAAAAACTTTCGCATTAATAATATTAGTAGTATATTATATTATATTTAGGTAGCCGGTAAACTTACTTTTGCTTGAGGTCTAACATCCCGACTTCAGGTTGGCAACGTACCATTACCACCTTTGATGTCTCTAGATTGCGTAAATTTCTTACCATCATAAAATCCGTCTGCTTGTTTGCCGTCTAATATGATAAAAAAAATATCATATTATATTATAGTTCAGTAATTACTGTATTATTGATTAAACTTACTGTAATTTTATATTGATAAAACTTACTGTATTACTGTAATTTTATGTAATTACCGTCGTTTGCACCAAAGGGTAGATTTGATAAAACGTTGAACAAACCTTAAATAATTAAAAGTATTCCCGAAATGGGGTTGAAATTTATAAAAGTATCTAAGGAAGTTAAGCTGGGTTTTCAACGAAAATACTTTGTTTATTAAGAAACGTACTGCTTTTGAAGTACTGTGTAAACCCGGAAGCGTTATTAAATTTAACGAACGATATTCAATTGACTAACGGTTAAATTTTGTTAAAATAGTTGCATCATTGGATAGTTCTGTTGGCTTTATTTTCATTCCCGCGTTCTTTATCGATAATAAGCACATCAAAGTGGTAGATTATATTGGATTCCTGCTAATGTTATATGCACGTATGTCTGTCGTTGCTTTCTAACGGTTGAAACGATGAACCAATTTCGATGAAATCTAATATTAAGACCCTATTTCAAACATAGACCTAAAGCACTATCATAGGGGATGAAAATATGTATAAAAATCGCATTTAAGCGACGCCGACGAAGTCAGCTAACAACTATTAACATAACAACTTTTAACACATATAATTACCAAGTAAAAAAATTCATTTCATTTGAGGCATTTCTCAAATAGACCAAATTATTATCCTATTCCTATAAGAATCTTATCCTACTCCTATTACTCTTATATTCATACTTACTTATATTAAATATGTGAAAGTATACCTACCTACCTATCTGTCCATCTGTTATGATATTACGGTCAAACTGCTAGACCGATTTAGAACAAGTTTTGATAATCAGTGAAAAAAAAATGAAAATATAATATCATAAAATAATAAAGTCATACGAAGTATGCAAATACCATATCTTACTTTCCTACTAATATTATAATTATGAAAGAGTGTATGTGTATTTATGTTCCGTTTTAGCGTACAAACACAAAAACCATTGAATGAACCGAACTCTAACACAAAATCATATTAGACCTTGGCGAGTAAAAACTGCTTTAAATATAGAAGTCGCGCCAACTAAATTTTGACACCTTAGGTTTATCGTTTTGGACGTGAAAGGCAGGTGAAACACAGACAGACCATAGTTAAAAATGCTCAAAACTACTTTATTTAGACTGAATATATTAACTGACTTCGAAAAAGAAAGTTGCGTATTCCACTCTTGTATATATTTACATTTTTAACCGATTTCTCTGTCGTTTCTGAACCGTTATTAAAAATATTTTTTAATTTAAAAGAACGTACTTTTGAGTTAGTTCCATTGTCAAAAACCCTGGATCTAATAATGGTATTAAAGGGAAATCTCCAAAAATAGTTTATTTTTGTGTACTCATATGACTTACTTAGGTAATACAAGAAGATTTTTTGCAATTTCACTGAGATTAGATTATACAAAATAAATTTGATGTATAGAATTCACTCTTATTGCATTAACATCTCATTAATAAACATTGACTAAAAATACTCTAAGGTTTATCTTGACATTACAATCTGTATAAGGTGCAGTGTAATAAAAAAACTGTACCTAGTATTAACTCGAACCTTGGAGTATAAAAGACTACAGGTATTTGTTTGTAAACGACTACAGTTATTAATCTCCAACGGAAAAAGAGAAATGTTATAAGTTTTCCCTTTATGTCTTTTGGTGTTACGTGTGACTGTGGCATCTTAATTTTTTTAACAAAATGGATCGATTTTGATGCAAATTTTCTTTTCAAAGCGGACATGATCGAAATAATTTTTAGCTTTGTCAAGGATTATTGATTTTTTCTTAATTTTTAAGTATACATAAAAAAATGTTTGGTGTCAATCGATACTCTCTGCCTACCTCGTAAGGGATTTGGCATAAAGATATGTGTGAATGTACGTAATTAGTCCCAGAAATACAATTATATTTTTTCATAACATAAATATCTGTCGACGTTTGTAAAAAAAAACAAATAAAACTTCTTTTAATTTAAAATAGCATACCAAATCCTCATTTACAAAGATTGTTAGCAAACAACGTAAAATTTTAAAAGCTTTAAGTTTGTATGATTTTTGTTTTACTTTTTGTAGGCACGTCAGCAAATGTTTATCTATTTATAACTTCAAAGTTTGTAACAGCACTTGCAGTTTTCTTTAATCTCGAGGAGCTTGGGTATTACAATATTAAAACAACCCTTTTCTCTGGCGTCCCGACATAGATTAATTAGAGAGAATTGAAACAGTTAAAATTGTTAATGTTTAATGGGATTTTCGTCGCAGCGCTACTTTTAAATGTTATCACAAACTGCTGTACATATTTGCTGTGAGGTCATTACCAACTAAAACACTGGTGTTAGACTGCTGTGCTAGACTTGCTCGGCTAGGAAGCCACCCTAGGGAGCCTAGTTAGTTACCTATGCTTGCTGCCATAATGACAATGATCCGGTCTGGAGGGTATGGTAACCGGTACACTTGCACAATTCACCTAACACGATGGCCACATGACTACACACCTGCCTATGTTGTCTCTAAGCTGCGGTTATCTCTTACCATCAGGGAAGCCGTGTACTTCTTCCGTGTTCTTCCTTGTATTTTGCCAAAAAAAAGGGACTTTCCACTTAAAGACTATCCCATTTTATGAATGAACAGCTAAATCAATATGATATCGAATGAAACACTAGGTAAGGCCTAGTATGCTCTTAGAGCCAGGCATTTATACTTATATTACACATCAACTTGTTGGTCGTTGGTCGCCTAACTACAGCGATCAACTGCGAGGCTCCTATTCGATACCCGATGGGGGCAGGCCTTTGTGTGATGAACATTTAGATGTATGCATTTCTGGGTCCTCGGTGTTTATTAAATTTGTTCTGGTATTTATTCAAGTATTTCTATGTATTAGAATAGTTGACTAACACCCATAACACAAGCATATAATTTGTTAGAGTTAGGGTTAGATTCAATTTGTGTAACTTGTCCAGGGATATTTATAATTATTTAATTTATTTAATAAATAGTTAGGTGCAAAAAATATAAATAATACACATGGAAAAAAAGCACAAAAAGTGAACCTTTGGTCAAACTATCGATCATTTCCAGCCAATTTTATTACATAGAGCCAGTAAAAGTAGATACTAACGTACTTATGATAAAAAAATCTAATCATAATCGACCTAACTAGTAAGGTAGGTTGATTATGTTAATACTTAATAGTATGTTGCTATTATCATATTACTATTGCTATGTTAATAATAAATAAAGCTAAGACGATATTGCGCATCTAAAAGGGCATGGTAGCCGATAGACTTTGCAAACCAGGCTTAACATCCAAGCCACAGGACAGCGATGGACCTGCATCATCCATAGTATAGGCCACGATTTTCTTTTACCATCAGGTGAACCATGTTCAATCAAGTACATGGCTATCCCTTACCACTAACAAACAAACATGTACATGTACACATAACCTAAACCGAAAAATCTCTAATCCCTAACTAACTTGGAATTCTTAAAATTTTTAATAGTCACCCACGAGACCTGTATATTATGTAGCTAAGAATCATCTCGATCTTGACAGCTTTGAAAGGAAAAAAAACTTATCGAAATCGATCTATCCTTCAAAAATGATGCGACAAACACACAGACACAGAGACACGTCACATTGTATCACCCCTCTTTTTCCGTTAGCGGCTAAAAACCATTTGCTTAAGTTAAAAGATAATACAGATTTCATAAAACCTAGTAAAGTGAAATGAAGAGTAATAAGATTAAAAAAATTTCAATTTGCTCACATGATTACGTACTCTGATTGATAGCTACATAAATTATTGCGCAAACCTCTAACAAAATTGCATGATGCTATAAAATGCATCGCTAATAAAAAGATAAAAGCAATTTATAACAAATATTCGTTAAAGGGGAGATGGAAGATTTGAATTTCCTCTTTGCTAGATGAATGATAATAATTTACAGCCCGCACGACCCTATGAGTCATTGTTCGTAAATTTAATACCCTAAGTGCATCCATTTTTATGCCCGTTAAATGTCCAGGAGATTGATCACTTCGATCCTCCAGCCAAAATCAACACTGAATTAAAATCACTGTGTTTTTTTCGAAGTGAAAAGTTCTTTGACGGCGTTGTACACTTTATTTAGAATGGGTAAAAAATTCTAAACTCGCGTCAGGACACGTGACCTCATCGAAAATTCGTAAGACGGCGCAGGGCGCTTGCGCGAATGTTAGTGTCATGTTTGTGTATGATAGCGCAATAACTGTATATTGTATTTTACCACAAAATGATAGTACTTTCATACTGATCATTAAAGCAATTCGTGCAAAGTTATTCCCAAACGATTCCACAATATCAAAAATACACAACGTTAAAATTGATGTTTTCACTTCTGCTAGCACTCCCGGAGTGCAACCGTTTTTTCATGATTTTGGAAGGCAAATAAGCAAACGGATTTGCTGATGGTAAGAAATTCACGTTGCCTAGAGACACAAAAGGTGGTGACAGTGCGTTACCAACCTGAGGCCGGGATAGCTTGAGCAAAAGTAAGTTTACCGGCTACTTTATCCTCCGAACCGGAACACGACAGCAGCGAGCACTGACGTCATGGCGGCAGGAATAGGTAAGGCGGTGGTACCAATCCGGGCGAGTTGCTGCGAAACTCTGCCACCTAGTAGGATGTCACTGTGTTAGTAACGGTAAACCTTTGCTCGCTTTTTACGAGCTGCCTGGCACGCAGATGGTCTATTCTGCAAAGGAGCCCGGACCAGCACGGGTTTAAACTGTGTGAACTATCCTACAATATATCACTATTTTAAGCTTTCGTATATTTACATCGAAACAAATGGATGTATTTATGGGTGTTGCAAACTTCGTTCAATTAAGTGGAAAATATGACGAGATGTTTCTCGCTCTAATAATTATAATAATTGCAAAAGTTCCGCAACTTTGCCGCTAGATGTAGTAATTCTCTGGTATTTATTATTGTCTCGGGACATGCGATTGTGGGACCAAAAATCAAATTCATATTGCTTGTGTTTTCTGTCGTATTGCTCTTGACTTGATATATTTGTATATGATATTGGGTGTTTAATACTTAGCTTGTCAATTTCTTAAATGGTGGAATGTTTTTGTGATAAATTTTAGATCATCGCTACATAGTATAAAACAAAGGTATTTTCCGCTGTCCGTACTTATGTAAAGTTAAATTTTTAAAACTTAGTACTAATGTTATTTTTTAATAGACAGAGTGATTTAAGAGAGTATCTTCACGCCCATATCCCCAAAGGGGTAAGCAGAGGCACAACCAGGGCAACCACGACTAGCCGAAAACACTAAGTCCCACAGTGAGATAAGTGGCAAGCCTATCTCCAACTGGGCACATATCCATTCCCGAGCAAAATTTTTTTTTATAGAAAATTGGAAAATACAAATTTTCTTTTTGTTGACCTATTGCAGTCAAGTCCAGCACCTGAACCGCTAGACCACACAGGCGATTTGTATATGGTATTAGGTATTTATTAGCTTGTCAATTTCTTAAATAATGGTAAGATTTTTATCATATATTTTAGATCTACGAGTACATAGTATGAAAGAAAGTTGCTGTACTTATGTAAGCTTAAATTTTTAAAACTACGAGTAAGTACAAGTAGTACTATTTAAACTATGCGCTTCGGCTATATTCGTTAAGCTTCGGAAATCTGAATGTATTTTAAAGATATCTGTAAGGCGTTGTTATTACATATAATTAATCATTTCGCTTAAATTTAGATTAGTTTAGCCAGTTTCAAATAAAAGTATAAAGTGTTAAAAGAGTAAAAAGTGTAAAGCCGAAGCACATAATTGAAATTATAGTAGTGTACCGGATTTAAACACAATTTTTGTAATAGACAGAGTTATTTCAAAGGAAGGTTAGGTAATATGGTTAACAACATAGAAATTTATCCACCGTGCAAGCTGGGATGGGCTGCTAGTAGTGTAGTACGAACCGGAGCTTTAAAATATCGTCTTTAAAATTATTAAGCTCACTGTGAAAACCGACTCCAACTATTTCATTAGGTACCACGAGGTTAGCGCGATTAGGTCATTCTTTTTTCGAAAGTTAGCAAATGGTTCCAAAATGGTCCCAAATATTTTTCATCAACATCCTTCTTCTAGCTTTGAGTTAAACTTAATAATGCGTAACTTTCCCCTTGTTGGTCCGGGCTCCTTCCTGCCAGGCAGCTCGTACAGAGCGAGCATAGGCTTATCGTCACTAACACAATGATATCTGACTAGGTGGTATAGTTTCTCAGCGACTCACCCGGATTATTACCTTACCTATTCCTGCCGCCATAACGTCATGGCGTGTTCCGGTTTGGAGGGTAAGATAGCCGGTAAACTTCCCTCGGCTTGAGGCCTAACATTCCAGCCTTAGGTTGGCAACGTATCATTACCACCTTTTGTGTCTCTACGCGGCGTGAATTTCTTACCATCAGGAAATCCGTCTGCTTGTTTGCCTTCCAATAACTTAAAAAAAATTGTCTATGTTAACATCCTCATTAACCACTAGACGAATTATGACAAAATTTTCATGGGACCACCATGAAACGAAATGGTCCCACATACATTTTATCAACATGCCACCAGTGGTTTTTGAGTAACTGCTTTTCGTTACCGAGTCCGATATTAGGGAAGACCGAGGTGAGTTGTGACACAGGAGAGTTGAACCTATTAACGGATAATGAGCTCGCAATAGTGTACGTTTATCAGTTCAAGTCTCGAGCTAGCAAACATGCACTATTGCGAATTCAGAAACAGTTTATAGATTTTCAAAAATCGATGTCACAACTCTCCTCTGTCACAACTTACCTTGGTCTCCGCTATGTTTCCAGATTCACTGTTGAAAAATGCAGCAGGCGCATATTTTTTGCCTTCCATGTCACGAAATAAAAATACAAAGAGGGTTCTAGATTGTAAAATATTTTTAGAATGTTGATAAGGTTGCAAGTTCAGCATGAACAAACTCCCTACTTTACGATAAACAGTGACCGTTCCCAGACATCACACAAGTGCAGCATATTGAACTGCAGCAGAAATGACCTGCAAAGAATACTATAAAACTTCTCGCAAAATATTCCTTGAACAAGCACACAAAGTTGCACTCTTACATTACTAAGAACTTTGCTTTTCTTATGTAGTTTTAGAGCAAATTCTATTTTTCGTCTATTTTTAACGAATTTCTTAACGAATTTTGGAATAGCAACAGCTTCGTATCTATTCCTTTTACTGTCATGTCCTCCTTTCATGTTCTATTCCCTAACCATGGATTTATGACGCTAATATTCGGTCGGAATTCCAAATTCAAATTTATAAAGCTATTTTCAAACCGTCATTCATTGATTTTTCTTCTGTTTTTTCCGTATGCGTCGCATAGTATAAAAATTGGAAAACTTGAAATATTTCGATATTTACATGTACGAGTTCCAGTCGTGTTCTGTGGACACGTAGGTAACAGTTTGGAGAGCAATGGTGATAAAGTTACCTATCATTCGCACAACAAATTGGAAATATAGGTGAACTAAATTTCGGATCAAAATGTTATATATTATATGCAACCGAGCTTAATTTAATTGTAAACTCTCTATTCGTATTTTTAAATGCACTGTTGTTATTACAATATTAATGGCTAATTAAGGGCTGATAAAATGACTTTGATAATCACGAAACTATTATTAGTTTTTGCGCAGTCGGATTTTTTGCTGAATATCGTGATTGTTCATTGTTTTTATTACCTTCAGGACAATATTTAAGACTTTAGACTAAGTGAGGGAAAGTGTCAATTATTATATACGCTTTCACAATAAACTTCCCTATTATATGAAAGACCTTCCATTAAATAAATTTAAATAATGTGTCAAAGTGAAATGCTTGGGATTCATTGCTCCTCATACCAATGTCTTACCATTAACAATGTAATACTAATAAATATGTATAAAATAAGAAAAAGAAAGAATAGCCCGCTGAGTATCTTGTCGGATCTTTTCAATGTGTGGCCGCGTTCCGATCCGGTGCTAGATTTTAGTAATAAAAAGACAAGTCTCAAGTGCCTCTTGTAAGATGAATGTGAATACAAATATTTTCTATTCTATTCTGTTCTAATTACCACGAAAAGTCACTTCAACATAAACGAAGTCACAGGCAACATCTAGTTATAAAATAAAAATGGAAAACTCAAGTCACGTACTCAAATAATGACACTGTTTGAGATGTGACAAGAACATTGTTGACACCAGAATCAGAAAATTAACTGGAAATATAATGCGGGACGGATGCCCGCGCTTCTTAGCTACAAAATGTACATAATTAGAAAAGTTTTTACGAGCGTTGCTCCGTCGCTTGTCACTGCCTGACACCGCTCCCTATGTCCGGATCCGGATTATAATTCTCTGTACAAATTATTTACAAATTGTTATAAATGTCTTTCAGCTTTTTGATAGTCGCTTCGAAAGCTTTTCATAACAAACCGATCATACGATATCGACATGTGATTGTTTTACCGCAAATTTTACTAATATTTTTACGCAAAATTTGAGATTTTATGTGATTTGTTCGTTTATGATACATTTAACATTCAAACGGATAAATATCAAAATAGCGGACAGTTGTCATTAAAATTCTTATTACTTTTTATTTATCTTGTCTTCTTTTCTTTCTTTCTTTAGGTTTTGGCCTTCACGTTAGTATTTAGCCATTAGTCAAGTAGAAATTTGCATAAAATTTTATATCAATTTCAATTAATTTTAATTAGTCATCAGTCATAAGTCGTCAGGAAGTCAGGCTCTTGGGTAAAGCGGTAGCCTTTTTACACAAGCTCATGAATGAGATTTGGCGGCAACGAGAAAATACACGATACGCTAATTTCTTAATGATTATTTCATTTTTGCACTTTCACTGAACAAAATTGTACAAAATGCCACCAAAATTGACTAATTTCACTCAATATCAACACGAAATTCAATAATTATGAAAAAACTTCGACCGTCTTTTCTCTCGATGGCGCCAAAACTCTATTTATCTTGTCTTAATAATTTATTTTATACTGTAAATGTCACATAAGTTTCAAAATAAAGTGACAATGACAAACGAACAGGCAACCTTTTGTGTACCTAATATACAATAGTAGGAAATGATATATTTTTCTTTATTGCTTGCACATGAATTATTATCTTGTTTGTAACACAATTTTAAGGTTAGAAATAAAGTTATAACTTATCTTTAATACTTTTTTGTAATCAAATTATGTATTAATCAAAATTGATATTTTTTTTATTTTCTTTAGGGTTTGGCATCGCGTTAGCATTTCACCATTAGTCAAGTAGAAATTTGCATCAAATTCAACAAAATCATAATTAAATTATAATTAATCATAAGTCGTCAATAAGTTATGTCCTTTTTTATTATAATGTATACATATATAACGAATCTTTTTCAGGTCATAAACTTATTTTCCCATTATACCTGATTTATTTTAAAAACACCATAACATTTCAACCCATCCCTAAAACTTATGTTATCCATAAATTAAGGAGACAGTCTACTGATGTAACATGCTGGCTCTAAACCAAAACATTTATATTTAATTTCAAGATTATTCAAAACATGGATTAATCCCAATTTACATTTATGTCAAGGTGAATTGACTCCATGTCATTATTCAGGTCATCATATTTCAACAGAGTTATTTATTTCAGTCCCTTAGCTCGCCAAAATGTTAGTAATATATCAAAATTATTGCGCTACGGATCCAGTAATAGGTTGTTAAATGAATATTTGAGTCGGATTTAATACAGTGTATCTCGAATTGCTTTCAAGGCTTATGGCATTGATGCTTCTTATTTTAATTAGGCGTAGTCATAGACATATTAATATTTTTAAATAAAAAACACTTGTACTGTTTTACGTATCACTATATAGTATAAAACAAAGTCACTTCCTCTGTCCCTATGTCCCTTTGTATGCTTCCTTTCCATCTTTAAAACTTCGCAACGGATTTTGATGCGTGTTTTTAATAGATGAAGTGATTAAAGAGGAAGGTTTATATGTATATTTCATAACAGTGCGAAGCCGGGGCGGGCCACTAGTCACTTATAATTTGAATATTTGAAAGTTTTACCAAGCGCCGACAGTAGAAAATATCAAATATATAGACATATTCAGCAACTGGCTGTTCTGATGGTTTTATGCACTAGACTGACTAGATATAAAACATTATAGGTAAATATCGCCTCTGTGGTCTAGCGGTACGGCGTTGGACTTGACCTCTTGACGTCCCGGGTTTGATTCTTTGGTTGGGCAAAAAAAAGAAGGTGTTTCTTTTAAATTTTCTAATAAAACAAACGTTGGAAGGGACTGGATATGTGCCTTGTTGGTGACAGGCTTGCCACCTATCACTTTGTGGGACTCAGTGTCTTCAGCTAGTCGTGGGTGCCTCTACTCCTCGTCCCTTTCGAAGATGTGGACGTTAAGATACTTTTTAGGTAGAGATTAAACTTTATATTTATCTAAAATATTACTTTATATCTGTTTTTTATTGAAAATAACAAAGATTAATATTTGAGTAATTCATTGAATTTCAGTGTCTAATACTGCTGTTAACCTACTCCTTCCACCTACTCGTACCTCTTACTACGTACTCATAAATTTGCAGGAAAATGGGCATTGGGGCATTTTTTAATAACAATAAAAATGCTTTCTTTCATAATTATTTCAGTTGTACTTACTTTAAAAGTGTTGTTCAGTATAATCCACCCCTCGGAAAGTTAGACTATTACTGCACGAGCTAAATGTTTAATCTCCGAGACGTAGCAATTATATTAAAATACCGTAGACCTATAATAGTTTTACATAAGACTACTACAGAAGAGTTTTAGCGCCATCTATAGAAAAGATGGTTGAATGGTTTTCATAATTATTAAATTTCGAGTTTATATTGAGTGAAATTGGTCAAATTTGATGGCATTTTTACAATTTTGTACAGTGAAAGTACACAAATGAAATAATCACGAAGAAATCAGCGTATCGTGTACTTCCTCGTTGCCGCAAAATCTCACTACATGAGCTTGAGTAATGAAGCCACCGCTTTACCTAAGACCCTGACATGACTTATTGACGACTTATGACTAATTATAATTGAATACCGATTTTGGTAAATTTGATGTAAATTGAACCAAAACTCTACTTGACTAATGGCAAAATGCTAACGTGAATGCCAAAAAAAGAAAGAAATACTACAATAAATGATGGGGCTTAATATTGCACTTCCAAAGAACCAGCTAAGCTGACGTCATAAAAATAATTACCACTTTTGGCACGACATCGCGTCATCGCAAGTTCTTTTCCCAAATTAGAGCAATTACTAAAGTTTTTATTACTAACAGCGAGCCAAAATCACCGTCTACAAGTATTACGAGGAACGAAATTCTAGTAATATCTTCCATGTATTGAATAAATGTCTGAATTAAAAGTTCTCATTGTTAAGGAGGACCTTTTAAAAATGGTAAATTGAATTTTATTCAGCTATCGTAGGTCGAACGAGGTCAGGATGCATTCCTGCACAATGAGCCGATTAGTTCCTTAACGAAGCCAGGGAGTAATTTGGGAGGAGTATGGAGGCGAATGTAACGGAAAATAAAAAGGAATCACAGAGTTAGATCTTTTTCATGTATTGAGGAAAATGATAAAATTGGCTTTAAACTTAACTAGCTGTTGCTTGCGGCTTTGCACGCGTGGTTAATGGTCGCACAGGAACATGTTTTCGGGTTAAAAATTATCCTATGTGTTAATTAAAACTACCATCTATATCTGTGCCAAATTTCATCAAAATCAGATCAACAGTTTTTGCGTGAAGGAGTAACAAACTAACAAACATACAAACTTTTGCATTTATAATATTATTTATAAAATTTTTATATATATAAAATAATATATGCCTATAAAAGGCATGTCATTGACTGAGTTTTTTTTTATTGAGAGGCGTAAACGGGCAGGTGAGTAACCTGAAAATAAATAATCAAACTACGGAACACATCGAAATTAAATTTGGTATACAGATAGTAACAGAAACGTAAACAATAACTGAAAGATTTTGTACGATAAAATTAAGCGTTTATTACTTCAAACACGTTCCTAAAAAGAGTAAAGTAAGAACTGAAAATTTACACAAAAATCGTGACCTCTGTGGTGTAGCGGTCCTTTGTCTGACTTGTCTTCTTGAGGTCCTGGGTTCAATCTCCGGGTCGGGCAACAAAAAATTAAAAAATATGGATTTGCAATGTTTTAACCTCATTTTTTAAGTTATGGCAATCAAGACAAGGTTTGAAATATTTTTTATCTCACTGTCCGACTGAGCTCCCGAGAGAAAACTGTATGATTTATACAGGCGAGCGAAGCCGTGGGCAACAAATAACACATAGCACATAAACTGCCTTATTAATAAACACGGAGTAAAGTACTCCAAGGTTTAACCTGGTATTATAGTCTTTATTACAATGTGATACAGACTATAATATCAACTTAATCTTACACCTGACCTACACCACATTTATTAATAAGACGGCTTGAGTTCTAATTATATGGATTTGTTCTTACATTTTAAATATAAAATAGTTATGCTACTAACTACTTTGACGAAAAAAGAGGGGTGTTATGACTTTGACGTGTATATAAGTGGCATTATAACTTCTAAACGAATTGACCGATTTCAGTGCAGATTTGTTTAAACCTAACGTGATTGAGATGATTCTTAGCTAATTACATTTTTATTTCTTTTCAGGTATTCATCTACTTTCTCCAGAATTGGACACGACTGTAAGAAATACTTTTATTTTTACATGTTATAGGAGAAGGGATGTGATGACCCAATCCCTTGCAATTGAAATAATTTAGTAATTTAATGCATATTACATTCAGGCCACGTAGTAGCAATATGATAGTAAATATGTCACGTATGTCATACATCAGGCGCATAGCTCTTACTAGTAAGTAGCAGTATATAAATTTAGTCATAAGAGATTAACATTAATCGTCAAATTATGGTGGTTAATATTTAACTACTGTGCAATTACTATTAAAATTACTAACTGTTAAAAGTATATGTAGTTTGAGACTCAAGAGTCAAGTTTATCAAGAGTCTCCGAAACCGGCGTGTTTGTATGAAAAGGATAATAAATGTGGAGGATGTAAGGCTGGTTTGCCAGGACCATGAGGTTTGACACTCGATACTACCCCATAAGGGACTTGGCGTGAAGATATGTATGTGTGTATATCATGTATAATTTTAGTTACCTTGGCAATCTTCGTACCGCGCACATCATGCCATGCAATATTTTATTTTTTATAGATATGTTTGAACAGTTATTCTTTTATTGAAGGCTAAGACGAATCCTATTTGCAATCAGCTCATCAGTTTTTAAATTAAAAATGTTTAGTTTAACAAATCGACTTATTTTATGTAATACTAGCAGTAACTTGCGGCTTTGCCCGCGATCAAATAAGACATAAGCTATCCTGTCTTTCAAGTTGGATCAAACTGCACACGGTGTGCAAATTTGAATGAAATCGGTTATGCAGTTTAGGAGTCCATCGCGGACAAACAACATCACACGTAATTTATATACATTACGCTATTAAGAAAAAACATACATAGTCGCGTTTGATTATGAGTATAGACAAAGACGGACAAAATCATCGAAAGAAGAGGGCTGTAATAAGTATCATGTGACTGTGTGTGTGTATGACTTGTAGCATTATAACTCGTCGAGTCGATTTTGATGCGGGTTTTAAACCTAATTTGATAGAGACTGTTCTTAGTTGCATAAGTAATAAGTTTTTTTTGGGTTTGTTAATTTTTTATTTTTTGATTGTTATTATTTTCGTGATAGAACTTATGTTGAATTCAATAATGCATATAGTACAGTAAGAAATACATGTCTATTACATATATATCTAGTTTCAAGGTTCTTGTAAGATCTTGTTCAAGTTCAAGCCTTCTTGTAGGTCACCGTAAATACCCTAAGAATTCAGACCCTCTTGGGTCTATCTATACCAACATATCAAAATTTATTACATACTGTTTTACAACCTCTGTGTATCCATGTTTCATAATCGTAAATTATCCAGTTTAAAAGGGTTAATAAAGAGGAGGTTCAAAACATTGACTACTTAGATAGGACAAGTTTTATTAGATTAAACGAAAAATCTTTGACAAAAATTTAACAGTAAAACCTTAATTTTATAAATCTTAATAAAATTGTTTGGTTTTCAATTTGCCGCCAAAAAAATGTATACGTATTATGGCGTGTCAAAACAGGCAAAACAGTGCGCTATGAATGAATTGGACTTACCGGAAGGCAAAACCCCCAAATATATCCAGCTCCACACA